>OU015494.1:94706520-94815490 GCA_907164885.2 Dolomedes plantarius | reverse complement strand
ATTCTTATGTCATATAAAATAATAAAATAGTTATGTTAACTTTTAAGAAATTTTAATTCAACCCCTGTTAGTCATCGGATATATTCGGCCTATTTAGTTCAATGAACATTGCTTTTAAATCCCCATTTATTTGGCAACTTATTTAGTATGTGGTGCCGGACTACTGCCGAGGCTCTAGCGGACCACCGGTTCGGAACCACTGATATAAATAAAGGAAAAAATATGCTCATGTTTTAGTGACGTAGTGGAACATAGGACAGTCTTTGGCTATTCAGGAATTTGTACTTCGTAAAGTGCAATGAAGATATTAAGTGTCAAGAAATGGACATTGATGAACCACGATACCTTCTATTTGAGGTATTGTCTAGTATTTATGATCCGACCCTCGAAAGAATGAAAGTCATGGCAATTTTAACAGAGTGTAACTGAGAGGACTCTTTCGAAATGTATGTTGGGCTTTCAGTGGTTAGAACAAGACGCTTATTCTCTCCAGTTGTTGATGCTAACGGGATCAGGATTGAGAACCGCCAAACAAAGAAAAGCAAAGAAAATGACAGTGGTGAACCACGGTATCTTCTATTTGAGGTATTGTCTAGTATTTATGATCCGACTCTCGAAAGAATGAAAGTCATGGCAATTTTAACAGAGTGTAACTGACATGACTCTTTCGAAATGTATGTTGGGCTTACAGTGGAACCCAACATACATTTCGAACCCAATACAGTGGTTCGAACAAGACGCTGATTCTCTCCAGTTGTTGATGCTTACGGGGTGAGAATTGAGAACCGCCAAACGAAGAAAAGCAAAGAAAGATTGTTTTTCCATCTCATAAAATTAGATTGCAAATTTGCTGTGACATTTCTTTGCAAATTTCAAGTATTCTTATCGTATTTGTATAAGATGCATTAAAACAATCTTTCGAAAATTATATCTTTATAAAAAAAGTATAATTTTATTTTCATGGCTTATAATAACATATCTATAGACCTTTTAGAACTAAACCATGCAAAGCGACATCTGTCTCTAGGGTGATAGGATGGCAAGACACAAAACTTTGTCTAATGTTCTTTTGCCTACACATAACCTGCTGTATATCTATACTTTAATCATCAAGAATGATTTTTTATAGATACTTTGCCATTTTTTAAAGCGATATAACTAAATTTAGTTGCGTGGTATGAAATTTTGTACAGAATTACCTCGTACTTTTTTCATTGAACTGTATACATTGACTTTTTATTTTTTTCTCTAACGCAAGAGTTACTCTAAAAAAACAAAAGAAAGATTCTTTGGGCTTTTAATGTGATAAAGGTTTTTTAAGCTTTCTTATAAATTCTGAGGACAAGTTATTTTGAAAACTTTTCGGTGAGAAAATTTTTTGTAGATAATCATAGGAAAATATTAAGCTTTTGTTTTGTTAGTTATATCCATAACTAACCATCTCTAAATTTTAGATTAACATTTTTTTAAAAAGCTAAAATTGCATATTATTTAAAAATTTCTTATGTGTATGATGACCTTCCTGAAAGTACATATACAAGGTAGAACTTTAATTGAAAAATGTTTGTAAATAAAAAAAACTGAATTTTGTGTTCCGGACCCCCTTAAAAATGCTATTGTTTTTTTACAAAACTCATACGAAATTTTTGATCCAGATTTTAGCGTATAAAAATATATTAAAACTTCAAAAATATGATTTTATAAACAAAGAAAATGCACATATATGCATATTAAATAAAAAAATATATAGCAAGAAAGCTCATAATTATAGAGAAGCAATTCATAAGTTTTAATAAGCTAAAAGTGTCCTGTTGGGCATGTATATACCAATAAAAAAATATTCGATTGATTTTTAGCGATGTTAGTTGAAACTATAAATTCACAAACAAGAAAGAAACTAACTTTTCTTTCTAAACGAAATTTATTGCTCAACAAAATAAAATATATGTTATTCACTGAGTAGGGAAAACTTTATAAAACGGGAGTGAAAACCTCAGACTAACCTTGTATTTGTATATAATTAAATTTGGTTGCGTAATAAGGTACGTCATATAAAGAGAAGCGGTTAACTCGAATAAGAAAAAGGTAGGTGTATAATAGGTCACTGTTGATTTGTAGACATGCTTACGGCTAATTTTTCTTTGGGATTATTTGAAAAACTTATTTGCACAGCATGCTGGAATTACGAAAAATCTAGTGTACGCATAACATCAAATAACAAGAGCTTAGAATCAGGCATTAGTTTCTTTGAGGAAATTTATTATGGAGTATAAAGCATTCTAAAGATTGTATGCGTAAAGTTAAAGAAAGCTTGAATCGTCTGCTTCTTCAAGTCATCAGATCTAGATCAAGAATTTTAGAAAGGGATGCAAGGGTATTAGTAAGTTTTTAAAAATTCTATGAAATTTAGAAAAATTCAGAAATTTGAAAAAAAAATATGAAACTGTAATACATAAGGAGAATATAGCCAAAGTCCTGCGTTCATCTTATATTTCGGTAAGTATAGCATGATTTTATTTTTGACTTTTAAGTGTTTATATATATTTTGCTTCGGCAATAGAAAAAAATTGGTTTTGTACTTGAAATCTTCAAAATATTTCACTATAAAAGTTCTATATCGTTTCAAAATCTCTAGAATAGAGACCGAAGAATATTATTTAAAAAGTACAAACGTATGTCTAATATTTAGATTTAAATCTGACCTTAGGAAGGAAATCTTTTTTGACCCTATGAATCTCCTTGTTCAAATTTAAGATACTCATTTTTGCTCCGTCAGTATCTTGTTTTGTGGTGCAAAAGTTTAGGTCATTTTAAAGTCTCTCTAGGAGCATACAGATAGGCGTTTAAAATGGGTTTTATTCTAAACTTTCATGTCCAACTAAATTCTACAACAAAGCGAGGAAAAAAATGAAAGTTTTTTTTCACCGGTCTACATTTTTGCGAGCGTTTTTACGATATCCTTACAACTGTAAAAAAAGTTAGATTGATATGCTTTCCAGAGAGTTGCAACCAACACCCTAGAAACGAAAAATTAAGTCGACTACCAGAAGGATTTTGAAAACCTCTGTCAGAGCAGTTAATAATTAGGATGCTACATAATCCTGAAAATACACCTTTCGGTCTCTCATTCAAATTTTTCCTTAGATAACGGGGATGAAGTCAGTGGTGAATGATACACAAGAAACAATGTTTAAAAATCTCGAGTAACCGAATCTGCTCGCGAATCGTATCTGCAAAGGAGTGGCCAATATCAAACCACTACCTCGTTTGTAAAATTTTATATAGCGGTAAAAATGGTGAGAAAGACAGTAAATCTATTATTTAAATCTATTATGAAAAATACTTTAGAAACTATTGCTAGATTAATGAAACGAAATTTCGAAAAACGTAATGCATGTATCAGAAAGTCAATAAAAGGTATTATCTTATGAGGTTAAAGTTAATGGATAAAGAATAGAAATTAGTTATTGAGTATCCTATAAGTAATCTTAACTAGTACTTAGAATATACAACATTTCTCTAAAAGCATTCATGAATTCTCAAATGCTATCATATGGTCATGCTGCCACTTATTTATGCATTGATATAATTCTAAAATAATATTGCTACCATTTGGTATTATTAGATATTATAAATAGTTTAAAATGTTCATAGTTCTTTAAAATAATATTCACGGGATTTTTTTCTAGGCATTTCTTAAAAAAATGCGTAAAAATGAAAGAGAATTTCGTAGAGCTTGTCTTATTATGCTAAATAAGGAGAGAACTGAAAAATCTCGCCCTTTACTGCCTGTTATACAGGCATCCCCACAGCTCGTTATATCCGACATTGCAGAGATGGCACCGTCGAGATACGTTATAAGTGTACTTGCTTATCTGTATATTCAATCTTCTTCAATCCACTTTTACGATTCTTTGAAAAAACTTTCCTTTACATATATATCGATAAAAAATATAAATGACTTAATACCTCGAGATATTTATTTAAAATTTACAATGAACTTTAAATTCTTTGTGAAACTATATTGTAGAATTTGGTATAAAACTGCCTCTAAATATTGGAATACAATTTGGGGAAAATGAGTATAAAATTGTTAAACTTTTTATGCTTTACATGTCAAAATAATTTTTAAACTTTTCGTAAAATTTACTGATAGACATTTCTCTGTGTATAACAGAACAATTGTCGGGTTTTAAAGGTTAAAAAATAACAATAGTTTCCATTTTTAAGAATGATGCACATTTTCATTAGTAGTTTGAGAATCCAAGGATTTACCTGCCTGAGAAACACACTCCCATGTCCTTCTCTAACCAATAGAATACATTGGGTACTACCCATTGTTGAAGTTTTGTGTCAAGAGCATTTTTAAACCAGACATCAGGCGTCCACATATCTTCTCTCCACTTAGGATCAATAACTACTTTTTTGTTGCCAATATTTGGAGGAAAGTTTAAGCGATGATCTTGCCATGTTTGGCGAATTAAGATATCCATTTTAAAATCCTATAATAAAAAATTCACATAACAGAAAATGAACTATATACTATCATTACATACTGTTTAATAAACAAATCACTAGTATATAATTAGAAATAACCTTTTTAAGTATTTGTTAGGAACTAAGAAACCGAGTACCTGTATTTAATTTGTAAGTTACTTCTTTGGCACCATTTTTAATTTTTTTACATCATTTCATCACAACTGTACATTTTTTACCACAGTTCGCGGAAGATTTGCTCGTTCTCAATCGTGCACTGGAAAATAAATCGCAGAAAATCTGCCGCAAGCAAAAATTTAGAGAAAATCTGTATTATAATTCACGAGTTAAGGCGACAATGGACCTTCAGATTGACAAAAATATGTCCACAAAACGATTTTTTTTTCTTCAGAAAATGATTCTGAAACTCATCAGCATTAAATTTAAAAATATGTTGATCCGATCATTATTAACCGAGTTATTAATATTTTTTTCAAACGTAAACAATGGAAATGTTAGTCAAATTAAAACTTTAAATACCATTTTCTCAAAACAAGTTTTCATATCGTTTCGGTAAGTTCAAAATGTTCCATGCGTCATAATTTTTCTTGAATTTTCATAAAATTTCATAAAAGGATTATTATTATGTTAGAATAAAACTTAGTAATCAATTCATTATACTATTTTAAAACAACTTAAAATGTTTACAATAAAATTTTTTTGACACAATTTTGCATAAAATGACCTATTTTTATCGATTTCTTTTCTAGTTTTATAAATATGAGTGTCAATCAAATATGCTAATAACTTTTATTATAACTATATAAAGATAGTTTAAGAGAGAAAATTAGATATCTGAGACAAAAATTAATGAGCATGGAGCATTTTTACATAGAGTAATTAACAAACTGATTTTAATTAATATCTTAATTAATTACATTCTGATTTTTTTTAAATTTTAGAATTTTCATCTCTAAACAACACTGTATAAGTATACTAAATTTCATAGCAATTGGTTAATAAATTAAAAAAAGTTTTTTATGGTCCATAGTCGCCTTAATATAAGGAGAAAACCTAGATCTAGACGGCTGCTGTGCAAATATGGGAGAAATGTATGACTTTGCTTCATTGTTTAGCCTCCTGCAATAGAGAGTGGCATACGAAATTAACCAAATACGCTCGACAAGTAAGACATGAATGTGCAGTGAAAACTCAATAACAGCTGCCTGCAGATGTTAACTTTTATACGATTTTTTAAAAAATATTAGTAAAGTGTGACTTTAATTTTAAAACCTTGATATCTTCCTTACCTTTTTAGTTAAACATTTAACGAATGAACCTTAGGAGTAGTCAAACCAAATTTTGTGAACAAGACAACGATAAAATTAGATTGATTACGAAGACTGGCTGTGTCACGTACCCACTAAAAAAGTGTTTCCCAATCTTTTTCGAGTCGCAACCCTCCCCCCTATATATATATATATATATATATATATACACACTGCTCAAAACAATTAGGGAAACACATGATTTTAACGAAATTACGCAAATACTTACACCTATAAGTAACATAAAATAAATCATCCATAGTTTAAAGCCTAGCAGGAAACAGAAGAAGAAAATTTCGTATGCAAATCAAAGTTCATGACATCAAAAACCAGAAAAAGAACATAAGGGCGGAAATCAGGATGTTGCAGAAACGTCTGTTTCACTGCCTTAACTGTGAAATTCGATTGCTCAGTTATTCTTTTTGAGAAAAGGTGACTTGAAAATGTCTCAACAACGGGATTTACCGGAATCCATGGCATGGTGTATCATAGGCAGACTTGAATCCGGGCAAACACAAAGTAGTGTCGCGACGCTGTTGGAGTAGACAGAAGTGTCGTTGCAAGGCTGTGGAATCAATTTCAAGAAACAGCGAATGTTAGACGTCGACCAGGGCAAGGTCGGCCACGCGCCACTACAGCAACTGATGACCGGTATATATACTGTTAACAGCTCGTCGAAACAGAACAGACAATGCTGCTCAGCTGCAAAGACAGTTGCTTTTGGCAACAGGATGAAGGGTGTCCAGCCAAACAGTACATAATAGGTTTCATCAGGGAGGTCTCTATGCACGTAGGCCAATGGTCTGCATTCCGTTGACCTCACGCCACCGTGCGGCTCGAAGAAGATAGGCTGCTGAACATCGAGATTGGGAACAACATGATTGGAGCCAAGTGCTGTTTACAGACGAGTCCCGATTCAGTCTGGTGTGTGACACCCGACGTGTTTTGGTATGGAGGGAAAGGGGCACTCGAAATAACCCCACATTCGTTCGTGAAAGGTCACAATACAAACGAGCTGGTTTTATGGTATGGGGTGGAATCAGCATAGGTGGACGTACGGACCTGCATATCATTCGGAATGGTACTTTGACGACCCGAAGGTATGCAGACGAGATACTGAGACCTTATGTCATACCTTACGCTGCAGCCATTGGAGATTCCTTTGTTTTCCAGCATGATAATTCCAGACCGCATACAGCTCGTCTTGTGGAGAACATTCTTGAAGCTGAAACAATACAGCGTATGGAATGGCCAGCGTGCTCTCCTGACCTGAATCCAATCGAGCATGTTTGGGACATGCTCGGACGACGAATTGCTGCGAGACCAAGGCCTCCTTTTACTGTCCGAGACTTGGAGATTGCACTTCTTGAGGAGTGGAACAGTATTCCCCAAAGTCTTATCAATAACATCATCGCATCCATGGAAAACAGATGTGCAGCAGTCTTAGCTGTTCGAGGAGACCACACGCCATATTAAAATCTTGCATGATTTCTAAACAATACTTCTTTTTTTTATCGTTTACATGTAACCAAATTGTTGCAATAAATCATCTTTTCATGTTTTTTTCCATATTTTCAAAGAATTAAAGCTTAATTACAAATTTTTTACTTCTTTTTTTCTGTATTGCGCATTGATACGCGTGTAATATCCATTTTATGCCAATACGTGGCTGTCTCGCACGGTTTCCTTAACTTCTTTTCTTGCTCCCCTAATTTTTTTGATGTATATATATATATATATATAATATATATATATATATATATATATATATATATATATATATATACAGAGGCTGTTCACACATTTTTTTAGACGATGTAAATTGTATTCACAAAACTAAATTACATAAAATTCTTGTGTTTTAAATGTTCTATTTGACATCCCTTATTCTGAACTATCTTTCGACACCGCAATTTCCAGGATAATAATGCCTTTTGAAGTGTCAGAAGAGGTATTCTATCCCATTCCTCCTGAACAGCTTTCCAGAGTCCTGTAAGGGTTTTGGGACGACGTTTGGATAATGCAGATTTTATAAGTCCGAAAGCACAAAAATCCTTAGGTGATACATCGGGAGATTTAGTAGGGATATTAGTGAAGGGTTATGGCCTTGATACCAGTTTTTTGTTCCATTTCTTTTAGGAAATTTACAGTGGATTTTGATGTGTGAGTGCTAGCTTTGTCCTGATGGAGTCTCACAGATTGATGGCACTGTGGGTAAAGCGATGGTATTTCATTCAGAAAAATTGGAAATAAAATATGTTCCTGATAGTATTTGGAGTTAATCTTGACATTTTTTTCCACTCTCTTTATTTTTAACTTGCCATTATAAGAAAAACCAGCAACAATCATGAATCCCTTAGAAAAACATTCTTTCGATTCTTTGAACCATGTACTTAAATTTTTTTCTCCCCTTTTATGATAATAAATGGCTATTTTTTTGTTGCAATCGTTTAAATACACCCATGATTTATCTATTGTGACAATTGTTTTCCATTTTTCTTTGGATAAGTGTTTCTCATATCGAATTCTGCAGCGTGTCCTGCGTTCAGCGATATGATTTGGAAGAAGACGATGCACATTGCGTTTTTTCGCTTTCTTAGGATTTAAATCAACGTTTATCATTTTGTTTACAGTGGACACCGAGCATTGCAATGATTTGCAACTGTCGTTTGACTAGGGGGGTTTTCTTTTAACATTAAACAACGTACCTTTGCAATAGTCGAAGATGTCCGTTTTTTCCTTGGATACTTGTTTGGAATTTTTGTCCCACTTGAGGCTCCAATTTGACGTTTTTTTCCTTTCTTGTTGACGATATTACCTATCGACGCTTTAGATATCACAAAACCATGACTCTCATATCGTTTTTGGATAACGGAGTATGCATATTTCTCTTCGGAAAGAGCATAAATGTAGCCTTCGAGCCACTGCTTTGTTAAAAACGCCATTTTGAATAAAAACAAAACTTTAAAGCCGTAGACAATATTTTTACTTTTAAAAACATAGTTCTATTGCAATTATTTCTTTTGCATCAAACGATTTTTTATTACCGCTTACCAAAATCGTCTAAAAAATGTGCGAACAGCCTCTGTATATATATATATACCGTAAAATCTTGACTATAATAAACAAGTGTATAATACGCATGCTTGATTTTGCGTGAAATTTTCGGAAAAAATTAAAACTCGACTATAATACGCACCCATACCTTATCAATATTTTATTCAAAAATTGCTCAAATACTTATTAACATAAATAAAATTCGTAATAAAAAAACGAAAACGTCAAATTCAACAGAACAAAAACTTAAACTTTTAATTCAAAAGAAACAATACTGACATATTATAAGTCTTAATCACTTTCACTAGAATACAGCTCAACTATTGTTTGTCGTCT
Organism: Dolomedes plantarius; assembly: GCA_907164885.2. Taxonomy (NCBI): domain Eukaryota; kingdom Metazoa; phylum Arthropoda; class Arachnida; order Araneae; family Dolomedidae; genus Dolomedes; species Dolomedes plantarius. The sequence goes on along the minus strand of OU015494.1, from coordinate 94,806,293 downwards.
ATGCAGTGTTTAAAAATACGTTTATTTGTGCACGAGTATAATACGCACACTCGTTTTTGCAGACTAAAATGCGAAAAAAAAGTGCGTATTATACTCAAGATTTTACGGTATATATAACCATCTTAATGGCTGTTCTTACAAAGGGGGTATAAAATTTCCCGTTCTAAAGATGGAATCTGGAAAATAGGCCCGTAAGCTAAAGGTTAAGAAACATGCCTAAGTCAAAGGTATGTAAAAGCAAGAACAGAATAGAATCGCAATAAAATTAATGCACCTACCGTATTGATTCAGAATAGTAAAACTCTTACTTAAACAAAAACTTCTTTGTTTCGCTGGGACAGCTACAGCAGTAATGCCAGAAGTGACAGCACAGACTGATGAAAGACAGTCTCACGGTTAGAATTTGTGTACTGCACGTAGTAAGTAACTGCGATTTTCATTTACCACCAAATAAAGGCGGTAGATTTCAAACGAACTGAGTTTGCGCTTTGAATGAGACTTTAAAAAACATCACTATCCTACAGTTTAGTGGTAAACAGATAATTTTTTTTTCCGGGAAATTCTCTAAAAAGTAAATTAAGTTTTAACTGAATGAAACCCTGGTGATTCCCTAGAAAACACTTCGCGACCCCCAAGGGGGTCGCGACCAACAGATTGAGAGCCCCTACTCCAAAAGATAAAACAATCCTCTATTGTTGTCTACAAAACTGTCATCTGGATAAATGAAAAAGTTATACACAATAAAAGAAAACAAGAAGAAAATATATAATTCATGTTTACATACTAGGCAGTGTATGTTGTTATAACGAACTACTAATTAAAAATAAATTTTGTAGCAGTTAAGTTAATGTTTCATTCATTTTTGTTTCATTGTTACAGAAAGATTCTTTTATGTCATAGGCTTTGAAAGAATAAGAAAGTTATTCTACAGTATTTTACAGAGTGTTTACTTACACAAAATTTGATAGTCTCTCTCAATTTTCTAATTCCAGTTTTTATTAAAAGTACTTATTATTATTATATTAGCAACGATATAATGAAAAATTTAATTATTTTAACATTATATTAATGCAAATTACTATTGTTATATTTAACATTATAAAAGCAAAATAAAGCCTATCTTATAATATGAAAAGTTTTTAAAGTGTTACTGTCATTGCATGAGTTTTGATTTATTAACTCATATTTTGAAAACTACTGCATATTAAAAGTTATTTTACTTCTTCAGCAAACTCTCAATTTTTTTTCTAAAATTTATTTATACTCTCTGAATTATATTCAAAGGCATATAAAAATCAAAACCTCACCACGTGACGCATTTATATTTACTAATAATTTTGTATACCGTCATACGTCCTTTCCTTTTGAGTGAAAAGTTGTGTTCAAAGTATCCTTGTTTACTAATATCATACATTTTCGTTATACACATTAGTAAACATTCGCTTAAGAAATGTATTAATAGTTGCGAGGAATTTTTAGATGTTAGCATGCGCTAAACAGTAATATCTAAGTGCAGAGTAAGCATTTTAGCAAATTGAAAAGAGTAAGCGACATGAGAAATGTTATCAACAGAAAGCGGAAATCAAGAATGGCTATTGCCACCTCAAGGTTCTTAAAATAGATCTAGCTATTGTAACTAACTAACTATTAACACACCACACACACACACACACACCTGGCCATTAAAATTGCAATCTCCAGGAAGGAAAGCAATCACAAAACTTTACTTATTGTACTATACAGCAGAGTAGGGAAGAAAACATGATTAAATTTGTAGCAATATTAGGCAATATGGGGTATACAGGGTCCGAAATTCGTACACCAGCTGCCGCCTCTGGCAGCTAAAACGCTCTAACCCGATAGGGCATCTAGTCGACTGGGCTTGAAGGATACGGGAAGTCATTCCATGCTGCTTCAAATTTATGCTACATTTCATCAATCGTCGTGGCTGGAGAGTGGTGGCGGCCTAGTCCTCTCAGGCAACCCATGGCCAATGTTTTCAATGGGTGAAAAGATCTTGGAGAACGCGCGGCCAGGATAACGTGTCGAACGCCCTCTGATCGAGGGAGGTCAGGACACGACGGCAACATGTGGTCTTGCGTAATCTTGTTGAAAGATGAAGTTTCGAGGCCTCGAAGATAGGGCACAGCCACCATCCTTAATATCTGAGAAATGTTTACGTTGTCTGTTCAGATTCCGACGACGCGAACAAGATGTGTTCGTGTCGTGAACCCAATAGCTGCCCATACGATCACAACTGTTGCAGGACCCGTATAGACGATATCGAATGCAAGCAGGGCACATGCCTTGTCCTCGGTGCCTCCATACACAGATACGTTCATCATGATGGTGCACGCAGAACCGGGAATAAGTCTGAAAAGACACGTGGTGCCACTTCTGTATCCAGGTTTTGGTCGTTTGGATGCACCACTGTCGCCACGTGTTTCTATGCGGCAGTGTCAAGGGAAGCCGCAATAATGGTCACCGGGGGCAGACAGTCTGTGCTGCTTCAGACGTCGTCCGTACTGAAACAACCCATTTCCTGACTCAAGGTCAGTGATGTGGCTGTACTATCCTGCAAGGCCGACCTTACAACATATCTGTCCTTCGGGGCGTTAGTGGCGGGAGGCCGTTGAGATCCTTATGGCTTCATATGACCCTACTGAACCTATCGATTCCATAGTCGCATGACAATCGTTGGATTCCGACCAATGCGAATAGCAATATCGCGGAACGATAAACCGCTCTCTCGATAGCCACGATCCTAACGCTATCGAATTCCGACATGTGCTGGTATCGTTCTTCTCTACTTTTTATACGAGGCATAACACGGACTCTCACACGCAACCAACATTCAAATGCGATTTCCGAATGAGATACCATCGCGTAACTTTCCTTTTATGTAGATTTTGAAATGCCATTTTCTCCCTCCCGCGTCGTTCATTGCGCTTAAATGCTAATCAGTTTACATATCCCAGCATCTTCTTCTTTTCACGCGAATTTGACGTTTTGGATCATCCCTCCTACATGGTGTGCAATTTTAATGGCCAGCAGTGTGTATACAGTGAAAATTTCTTCTCCATGGTGGTTGTATTGGTTACGAAAAAAGTGACCGTTTTGAGGGATTCTTCCATAACATTCGCTTTATGGAGTCTTTAAAACCCGGTATCTGAACAAAATATGGCCATTTAGTGGGGTGGCTGCTAGAAAAGGTTCACTGTATATGCAAACACAGAGAGAGAGATTTTAATCATGTACTGCATTAAATGCATACGTATACATCAAATTTATTACAGTTCATAAAATGACATCACATACTACTATGATATACTAAAATTCTGTTTTTATCTCTTTCTTTCAATTTATTTTTGATAAATCAGAACGTCAGGATTATAATTCCTTTTTATTCAGTCTACGCTACATTTAAAAAATGCGCGAGCTTTTCCTCATACAACCCTACACCCTTTCAGATCCTGTTTTTATTTTGGGTGAGCCAATTGAGAAGAGTTTCTAATTTACTCCTCTTTCTTCAGTTTGTGATCAAGATTCAACATTTAGAAAGCAATTGAAGCTTTTGTTCAGCAATATCTGGAGAACAACGGAAGAAGAAATGCTTAAAACTTTTAAACATATTCTAAAATTGTTTACTCAAATAATTTTCGTCAAAACACCAAATTCCTCTTTTTAAGGTTTTAGAACAAGTTTAATTTTTTCACGCCTAACAACAAAAAATTTTAAAACTTGATAGGTCATTGGAATATAAATTATAAAAACTCTTTTAAAATATTGCCATAATAATCGCATTTTCAGCCCTAAATTTAAATTGTAATTCCTTATTAAAGAGAAAACTGCTTTGCAGAGCAAGAAAAAATGAAGGAAATAAAACACATAAAGTTTAAGAATGAAGCTACAAACCATTTCTACTTCATCGACAGATCGGATCTGGATCACATATAGGCCTACAGAAACATTACAGGTTCGCCTGTCAACATAACGAAAAGTTTATATTAATTCAATAACATTACGTGGTACTTATAATTGATTTATATTGTAGTTGCATTTTATTAAAGCAAACCACTGAATTATAAATATTATCTATAATTACAAAATTGATTTTTGATTATAGTTATAATATTAATGAAATTTTGAAGAATAAAATTGATTTGTATGGTAATAATTGCATACAAATAATCATTCTAATTTTGCAAAGAGTAATAATTGCATGCCCTTTATTTTAGCCCTGCACAACAACAAACAAAATTTTGATATTAAATCTCCATCGCAAAGCAAAAGTAGAAGTAAATTATTGACACAAACATAATTGTTTCTCTTTATAGTGTTGCAAAACTTAAAAAAAGGAAACGGACAATTAATTCAGGGGTCATGAACTGATTTGTTACCGATAGTTTCATCAGTACCGGTAATAGACGATGTGTAAACGCAACATAAAAGCAAGCAGGCATATACAGATAATCACTTTGAATTTCCAAAGTTAACAAAAATTTTGTTATTTGAAGCACTATGGAAAAAGAAGGACAGTTAATTTTTCTAAAATCTTATCTTAAACTAAAACGTTTAGGACAAAATATTTTATGAGATGGACCATAGTTTTTCAAAAGCCTAGGATGAATTTTGCAAATTTCTATGGGAGGGCAGAAAAGGGACAATTCGAGAGTTGTTTTATGCCTTTGGTGAATACTTAAAGCGATTAAATTTGTATTGTTATCTGAAAACTACAGGAGTTTTTATTAAAAAATATAAAACGTTCTCCGTTACTCGTAATCCTCATGATTCGGATAATCACAAAAGTAAAAAAAATAAATATTTGTCTAAGACAATGAAACTCTCATTTTTTTCAAGTACATTTTCATCTAGTGAGCATTTTATAAATATTCCACTAACCTACCACATTGATGATGTCGAAAATAAGAATATAAAATAATAATATTTCTTGATAGTTAGTTTCGAAACAGATGAGAAAGTATTAAAAAACTGTATTAATTATTCTGTACCAAAGACTTGTAACAAAGATGAGAATGCTGCAATTAGTGATTAGACCAAGATAGCGGTAACAAAATATGTTGCGTTAACACAGGGCAGGAAATATTCAAGGAAATCAGTTGTATTCAAGTAAAGATTTTCTGGATCAATGTAGGTATGTCATGTGTTAAGAGTTTGGTTTGGTTTGGACCGCTGCGGTCAATTTTTGCTACTCGAGGGTTAAAGCGAGGTATTAAAAGGTAGTTTTAATGACGCTTACGTAATTTTATCAAATTATTTTAAATGTATGATTGGGAAGGGATAAAATTCACAAGTTCTTCGTTCCACATTCAAAACCTACTGAAAATCAAGTACTATCAGTTACTGTATACATCGAGTTAAATGAGAATTTTTCCTATACATTCACACACGCCTCTAACAAAATTTTAAAAGTACTTTTTTCTTTGATATTGCCTGTCTTTGATAACGATAGACCAGTGATCTTTGTCTGAATTTCAAAGCAGACCACCTAAATTTTGATTGTTGCTTAAAAAAAGACTTGAATTTTTACCGTGATTTTCCCTTCTTTAAAAGAAAGGGGGGAAAAAATTAAAATGGAAACAGTATAAGGGTAAGATCCTATATATAAAGGTGGCACCAATGAAACTGAGACTTTGTATTAGCGGCAGAGTGATAAATACTCAGAACTTTGTTTTTGCACCGTTAGATTACGTTGTTATGTAAGGAACCAAAGAGGAAACTGTCGGAAAGTGTCCAGTGTACTGTTTGCACGCTTCAAGCAGGGTGATTACTTACCGTCGGGACATGGATTCTTCCAAACATGCCGAGTGAGCGGGTTATCAATTTTTGACGGCAGAAGATGTTAGTGGAGCCGAAATTTCCACTTTCATTCGGTTGTATGACAGATTTGTATGGGCATGAGTGCCTTTCACAATATACAATTTTCAGATGGTTTATTGAATTTCGTAAAAGACACGTGCGCCCAGGACATGCGACACCTGTTTAGCCCACTTGGCTATCAGTATGGAATCGATTGTTATTGTGGATAAAATTTGCTGTGGCGTTTCCTATGGTAGTGGATAAAAGCTTCAAGCTTCCACATATCACAGGTCCAGGGTTCGATTCTGCGACTGGGCAAGGTCGACTTCGCCTTTTCATCCCTTGAGTGGGTCGATAAATGAGGACTAAGCTTGCTTGAAAACTAAACTCTGGGGGTCCCACGTCAGGTTGACCACCTTGACTGATATATATGCTGTATGGCACCCTAGCCCACGTTCAAGAAAGCGAAGATGAGCACCGCTGTGCTTTGGTCCACAGCGGACTGTTGTGCCAGGGAGTTCAGTTTAGTGTAGTTTCCTCTGGTAGGTTCTCTACCATCATCTCTACCATAGCCCTGACCTATTGCCCTATAACTACCACATCTTGGGCGAACCGAAAAAGACTCTAAGGGACACCGGTTTACTAAAGATACAGGGGTGCGGGATGCCTTTCAGATTGGGTTCGGCAGACAACCACAGACGTTCTTCCGCTTAGGGTATCCAAAATCTAGTAAAAGCGTTGAGAAACTGCTGAACCTTGAACGTACAGCAAGTTGTAGAATAGTAGCGAGTATGTAGCTCATGTATCACTATTACTCCCTTTATGATCCCATACTCCAACCAATAAACCATTTCCGGAAAAACCATAAGTCTCCCTTTCATTTGGACAACTCTTAAATGTACGTTGTACATGGGTTATAGAATTCCATTTATTACAGACACGGTGAATAGAAGTTCCTTAATGTATTCGATCGTCGATATCACATAACTGGCCAATTAAGCTAAATTACTTTCTACATTTATAGCATTACAATGTGATCCGAGAAATCACGGCTCCCCAAAAGAATATTCTAAACAGGATTACAAAGTGTTTGCGTGGGCTTAGGAGAAACACTCACGCTATATGGAGAGCGCAGTTTTTCTGTTCTTTTAAAAGAAAAGAGAACCCGTAAAAATTATCTGTATGAAAATAAGATTTATGGTTTGCACATAATTAAGAGCTTTTAGAATTTAGGTTGACTTTATTTTCTGTGGTAAATGAAACAAAAAATGCTTAAAGTGAGAAAAAATTTTACGTTACTTTCAGTCCTTTTCGGCGGTAAAAGTTGTCATATCCATCAGGTATTAAGTCAGTTAAATTAAACGGATGTGAAAGAAGCACTCTGTGTTTATAGAAAGAGAAGAATTAAAAATTTAACAGCAAATTTAGTTAATAATTGAAGAAGTATTTGAAATATCAAAGGATAAACTTAAATGTACATAAAACATACATCTGACAATAACATTTTATACTTTAAAATTAAAACCATGATACGTAATTTCACATATAACCTTTATTAAACTTTTCATATTACTATCATTTATGCTTAAAAATAGTTTTAAAGCAAAACCATATCAACTTTACCATTAGGAATGGTATAAACAATAACTCAGTTTTAGGACATATTGTTTCATGATCGCTATTTGAAATTTGGCTATCAACGAGGAAACATTAGTTAGACCTGATGCTTGTTGTTCATCCATGAAACACACATGGTTTAAAAACTGCAGACTGGATTTTAAAACACCAAAAGAAATAGGTGATTATTTTTGATTGTTTTCCTATGATCATATTCAAATCGAATGTTATTACAGAAATTTATTTCTTCATTTCAACCATTTCAAAAATAGAAGTGGGAGAAATGAAGGCTATCTCGAGATAAGTAATATGTTCCTTTGTTTCACTTTATATTCATCACTGATGTCCTCGCGACAAGTGCCTCCGCATTAAAATATATATATATATATATATATTCATCACGGAATTGTGTGTTTAATGAATTATAAACATCCTGGTGTTGAGAAAATTTCAACACTGACAACAAATTTAGAGATTGAAACCTTTAAAATTTAGTTATGTACAGTTTTATAGCAGTATAAAAAACTGGGAATTTAAAGCTTATTCACAATTTTTAACTTTCAATTGTTGCTAGTAATAGAGAAATCTATTCAAAATATTTTTTTTTATTTTTTTATCCTGAACATATTTTGTTTTTGTTTCACTATGCCGTGCTCCATTTCGATATCAACACTACAACTTTAAATTAAAATGAATTGTGTTTTATTTTTAGTACCATCCAGCCCCCACGGGAGGATTAATTTTAGCGGCCTACTTGTCAGACAGCTGTCCATTGTTTTTATAAGTTCTAAAGCTTGAGGGTGAGATATTTTAAATAAATCAGCACTGCTGCCTAAAACTGATCCATAAACACGAAATTTATCTATGGTGTGTAGTTTTCGGGGTGATTTTAAGAACAAATGCTGTCAAAATGCTATTTCACCCCTTAAAAGATTGAAAAGAATATCCGTATATGAAATTCATGTACAAAATGAACATTGTAGATTAATCCATATTTAGATATATTAATGCAACATAAATGTTCAAAGATTTTATTGATAACTATGCCACCTAAAAAAATGATTAAAATGTAGAGAAACTTTTAAAAAATGTAGATACGATACAAATTAAAGATAAAATTTAGACAGAAATTTTAAAATTTTAGTACATTAAGCAATTACTTTGCACAGGTTTATTTCTAATATATTTGAATTTCATATATTTAATTCATAATGCATAATATATAAAACCATGAATGTGCAGTTCACTGAAAGGTTTTATCAGCAATTGGCTTCTATAAATCAGCTACCATGATGTCGTTCAACCCATTTAACTTTCCGCCCCCTGCACAACGTTAACGACTTCCATAATTGTACATATTTTTATAACAAGGAATTAACCGATCTTTTTTTGCGGGAAAAGTATTACTCATTCGTTACCAATGAAGTTAAAATAAAACATTATTGCTACTTCGGGTTTCATTTTTACACTACCGAATCGGCCTCGGATCTCCCCCATTTCTGCAGAGTGCATAGTTAAGATCACATTCAAGACACTTTTATTTTTCTGCTTAACTAAGAGTGCATTTTGTTACTGCGGAGCGATAACATTTCAACGCTTTGTAAATTGGTTTGCTGATTTTTCTGCTGATCCGGAAGGCCTCTGTTGATTCTGAGAGTACCACATGTGATCTTTTTCTTTCAAAGTGTTTTTAGGATAGCAGTGACGTAGCGAGCGTAACTGGCGCCCGGGGCATGATATTTTTTGCCCCCCCTCCCGCCCCGAAAAATTGAAATATTCCGGAAAATCTTGTTTGTCTCGGGGACCATATGCCCGGGGCATGATAGACCCCTTACCCCCCTCTCGCTATGCCACTGTAGGATAGTTCAACAGTTTTATGACAGTTACCCATATAATCTCGTAGGCTTTGTTTAAAAAAAGAGATCAAGTTATTCGAAAACAGGTGCTCTCCGAGGTCATAACTGACACATCATAGATATGCAGTTTGCATATGTAGCCCTGTTGCAGATTCATAAAGCAACAATATCCATTTACCGTATTTGTGATTGAAGCTGGACGATACACTGGAAATGCAACTGCTTCTCTAAGCAAGGGCATCCTCATCAAGAGCTAGTTGTATGCATGGTGTACGAATGCAGGAAACCTTTATCACGTCGACTGATTCAAAATCGGACGTATTTTATAGACTATCAGCATTGTCACTATTCAAAGTATTAGCACAGAAATGAAAAAAATGACAGAAGTCTTCAAACCGATTTCCGCGACATTGTGTTTTGGAAAACATAGGAGTTTAAAATGTTTATATATTGTAAGTACATTGTTCATTCATTATCTACCATTAGTTCTTCACTGTATTATCTACCATTAAGCGCTAGCTTTTCCTTATAAACATTAGACCATAGTATAACCATATTCTGGACAAGAAAATAACGGTACCCCTACTAAAGGACAAAAGTCGTCCATCGTACGCAGGACAAACATAAATTAAATGATCAAGGGTTGTCTATGGGAGCGAGCAGGTTAAAAACCATGTCCATCATTCTCAGGAAAAGGTGGAAAAGTGCTTTTTGCATATTTTATGGGGAAAAAGTGTTTATAACCCACGCAATCAGTTGTAAGAAATGTTGGGAAGGAAAGATTTACATCTGCTCAATTTATGTCAAATAAGTCTTATACTTGTCAATTTGTCACACTGTGAAAAAAAATCGGGTGATAATAAGTTACCGTTAATGTTACGGTGAAACCACCAAAGTGTGAAGTTTGCACTTTCTATAGCTGTCAGATCTCAAAGTAGATTTACAACTCATGAGCTAAATATTGTATTTGCTTGGTTTGAAGATGGCTAAACTGCGTAAGATTTGAAACTCAGATGAAACGACTGTAGATTTTGGTGTAATATAGTGGCGAAGTTACATGAAGAAAAATTAGTATGACCTTCTTTCCTGGGTGATAAAAAATTGTTTACCAAAAATCTATTAAAAAAAGTTATTCTTTTGTTGTTGAATTTCATTGAACCATTGAATACCATCAGAAAGTTGTAGCGATCACTAGAAACTGATTTTAATTTCGTAACTTAGGGGAATAGTCACTGAATTGAAATGCAAATAACTGCATTAAAAATACCGTTTCATAACCTCAATATTTACAGTAAAAGCCCGCAGAAATGACAGTCTTTTTTGATAATGGAGTTTCATGAAGTTCCCTTTCTCAGAGGTTGGGGGGTTTCCAGAAATTTCACACTCTAGAAAAACTTTAGAATGTATGGTACTGGCAAAATAATTTTTTTGCAATAATACTCTTTATGCGTAATAAAGTTTATTGTTTATAAAAGTACGTATCCGTGCAAAAGGTTGCTTAGAGTTTATCTAGAGAGTCCATCAATTCAAGAAATATTTCCCCCTTAAAAACTTCTTGAAAATATTTTACTATTGATAGTTTAGCAGACAATAACGTCTTTTTAAATATAACTTCGTTAATTTTAATATCTTGCTTAGTTTTGTTCTCAGAGTATATACACAGGTGTTCAAAATTGCGAGAATTTGTACATTTTATTGAATTTTTGGAAAATTAATGGGCAGATTTTAGTGACATTTGGTATGGATACACAGTTATATAAGAGAAAAATTATGCGATACAACAGTCAGGGTACGCACTGGATGATCGTCAGTTAGGCTCATCAGCACAGGAATGTGCAAAACCCACGTTGCAAGATCGAACATAAAATGACTCTATGGAGCATGGGCCCCTTCTCACAGTCATACAGCCCTCATAGCGCGATACCATACTGGAAACAAGGCAGTTTGATGAGTCCCGGGGGCAGTCGGTCCTGCACCTGCAACAACGCAGTTTTCAGTTCTAGAGGGTTCTCGGAGGGGGGACACGATCTGCAATTGCCCTCCCAAGAGGAGTCCAGACATGTTCAAGAGTGTTTAGGTCTGAATACAAACCATCTGGGCGAACATCTCCACTTTCAAGATAATCGTCCGTCTAGGTGAGCCTTATGTGGACGAGCTTTGTCGTCCATAAAAATGAACCGAGGTCCAACTACGCCTCTGAAAAGTCGAATATAGGGGCTGTTAGATCTTATCCCTATACCTATCACCAATAAGGGATCCCCTGTCAAAATTTATGGGAGAGATGTGGGTGCCGTTTAGCATAGTGCAGCCATCAGCCTTGGACCAGACTTCAGAAGAGTCTTCACAGACGAGTCGCGATTCAGCCTGGGCACTGATTCTCGAAGTACCTTGATATGGAGAGAACCTGGGACCCGATACCTTTTCTCAAACATCCCTGGAAGGGATCGCTATGGCAGCGCAGGTGTCATGGTATGTGCAAGCATCGTTTGGACGGCCGCACTTCTCTCCATGTGTTTTGACGGAAGAGCACTGACTGGTGAGAGGTATAAGATGAGATCTTACAGCCCTTTTTTAAACTTTTCAGGGGCGCATTTAGACCTCGGTTCATTTTTATGGAGGCTAAAGCTCGTCCACATAAGGCTCATCTAGTCGACGATTATCTTGAAGTGAAGATATTCGCCGAGGGATTGGCCAGCCAGATATCCAGACCTAAATTCTATCGAACATGTCTGAAACTCACTTTCGAGGGCAAATCACACTCGACATTCCCTACGAGAACTCTCTAGGAGCTGAAAACTGCATTGTTGCAGTAGTGGGACTGACTGTCACAGGGACTCATCACGCTGCCTCGTTTCCAATATGGCATCGCGCTGTGAGTGCTGTATGACTATGAGAGGGGGGGGGGCATACCCCATAATAGAATAATTTTATGTTTGATATTAAAACGTGGGTTTTTAGTCATTCCTGCGCTGTTCAGTCTAACTGACGATCATGAGTACGTGCCATGACTGTTGTATGGTATAATCGTCTCTCTTATATAACTGCGTATCCATACAAAAAAAGCTTTGAAAGACAAATTTTTCCGAAGCTAGTCGCAAATTCTATTGTTTTATTGTACTAATTTAAGATTTCTCTTTTACTGTTAAGTCAATTAAATTTTTGTGTTGGTGATACAGACGGTATATACCATTTTTTTATAAGTTATGACTAAGTCCTCTAATTTAATATGGTCCATTAGTTTTTCAGAAATTCGATAAAACGGGAAAATTCTCTTCATTTTGAACAACAATGTATTTGAAATTTTACCGAGAAAAAAATCATACCCTATTCCTTTATATGAAATCTAAAAGGTAAATAATTCAGATGATATACTAATTTCTCAACTACTGTTATTAGAATATTTTTTAATACTCAGTTTGAAATCATATCCGCTATATATCAATTCCGACTAACTGCAATCCAAAACATAATTTTTAAGAAGTTCTCCAATTTTCCATTACTGTAAACTGAATAAATATTAATTTGAACACTATCGCTTTACCCTTTCATTGTTATGAAAAATAAATGATGTAGATTATACAAAAGCAAATACCTGGATTATTTTTTGGGTGAAAAGTAGATTCATTTTGCTTTCCTTTATAGATTGCGTGCTGTGTAGTAAATTATTAAACAGGTTTGTGTTACGTAAAATAAGGTTGTTTTTGACTTTTACAATAAACCGATACCTGGACAAAAGTTCCAAAAGCATGAATGTCATTAATATACGAGAAGAATACCACATGTTGTTGAACATGCAATGAAAAATTCCAGAAATTCTGCTAATATGATCCGAAGGGGCTGCTTTGGTTTTGTGCTATATATTTATACATGCCATCAAAACAGTTCAAAGAAGATATTCTAGTCCCAGATCTGAGATTTTGTTTTCTATTTTTGCGTGAGAAGAAAAACACGTGATATAGAGAACACATATGCTTATTTCAAATCTCTTGCTCAAATTTTTAATTTAGATTCTTATATCTACAAACGAAACTTTATGATAAATTTTGTTTGCCATTTTTATAATTTTTTTTCCAGTAAGTGCAAAACACTTTTTTCAGCGATCAACTTATAATTAGTTAGCCATTTTTTCTATTGATGAAGTGTCAACGAGATTTTAAGCGCATACGCCAAAAAAAAAAAAAAAAAAAAAAAAAAAGGAACAAACAGAAAAGTTTTAGAAAACTGTCATTTACTGAAATGAGTTACCACGGAGTAAAAATATAAATTAAAATTAGTTCTACATACGCAAGAAATTATATGCAAGGAATTATAATTCAAAAAAAACAATGCAAGAAACTATAACTAGACGTATGAATCTGAAAATCCTACAAATGATAAATGACCCTTTCGATTGATGACGAAATATAAACTTTTCAGAAATATATCAGGTTCGAAATATATCAGGTTCTATTACTGTGAGAGATAATGGAAGATCACTCCTGTCCCTCAGGTTGAAGTGATTCCGCGTTTACCTGAGTAAATTACTCACCCGACTGAAACCCGGTTCTACCGAATAAGTAGGAAATGCCTTAAAGACAATTTTGCTTTATTACAACGTGGAAAAATTTTCGATATTGTACTCTTTACCCGAAAATGGTGTATTTCTTAACTCAAAGTTACTTTGTCTGCTATGTCGTTCTGCAGCTCTATGAGCGCTTCAGTCAACAAAGCATCAGGGGCAGCAATATTCATAGTAAAAGGATTAGCTACCCGGGCTGGAATATCCATGTCCAGCAGATCACAGAAATGAACTTCTACGTCATGATAAAAAGCCATGAAATTATTCTCATACAGTTATTTCATCATGTTTCAGTTCATCATTAAATGCTATCACATGATAAAACTGGACGTATTCAACATCCGTATAATACCCTATGTTGCTCTTTGCTTTCTTCTGTAGACGCCTAGTCATGACCCTGGAATATCCTAGAGTCATAAGGGGGCCATATGACCTTGCAGTTGTTCAGCAGTTGAGAACTGCTGAACTTAACGACGCGTCTATCTAGTCTGACCTTTATAATTAACAGATCGGGACTGTTAGGGAATGTTACAACATTTGAAGAGATTATGACGAAAATTGCACGAGAAACTAATTGACGCTTCTCAACCTCTCTGTAAAGGCTTTTCCTAAGTCAAGATGGCATTAAATGAATGGTGATTTTCCATTACATGGTAACAGGTAAAGGACACACCCAACCACGATAATGGAATGAATAAAATATTTAACTAGACTATTGAGTGACCTCTCCTTACTTATATACTGCGAGACGCTGGAATTTCCATAGTATAGGCTGGCTTCTTTCAATTATGTATAAGCACGTGCACATCACAGAATACTTATATTTTAGTAAAAAATCTCCGCTCATCATATTCACAAATAAATTTTAAAGACATTCATTAATACCTTATAAGTTATTTGAATAAGAGTTACATGGTTCAATAAAGTGTATGATTTAGATTTCAACTAAGATTGATATATTTAGTCACTAAACATAATTTTTCGTAATTCAAAACAGTTTCATGTGAATGCTATTTCAGCTAACAATTGCGCCCTCTGTTATTATAGCGAGCATGATGGTAGATATTTTGTGAGAATATGATGATAAAAATAATGACAATAGTTACGGCAGCGAAAAAAATGTAGAATTGGCAATTCATTTTGCATCGATTTTGCTCCAGAGTTCGTATTACTTGTCACGTTATAAATAAAAAATCTATGAGAGTTTAGCGAAGAGTATTGAAAGAAATGTTTCGCTTTTAAAGAATCTTTTTTTCTACTTTTGCAGATTTGAAGATATTGAAATGTGTTTTTGATTGTTTAGTAAAATCACGTGTTAAAAGTTTAAATGCAGTTTATGCAAAAAAAAGCAACTAGGACAAATTTATTTAACCTATAAAGGTCTTAGTTTCATATATTTTAGTCTGAGTTTTTTCTTATGAAATTTGAATAATTTTACTTTTATTTTCCTAAAGTTACCTTTTAGATTATGAACTGTTTGTACAACATGTTGTAACACCGATAAAAATAAAAATTTTCCTTTTTTAGCACCTGTATGGGTATTAGAATATTATACTATAAGGTAAGTATAGTTTTCATGAAATTTGAGTTTTTTATTACTATTCAAGGATAGAAAAAAAGCTTACGATAACAGGTAAATTAACTCAGATTTAAAATGAATGGATGTAGTTTGTATGGAAATTTAGTAACCTGGATTTTCAGTTTGTATGTAATTGCAGAATGGTGCCGACGTCGAGTAGAAGTTCCATGTACTACTCCGTGCTCGATGTTTATTGAATGCTTAGTACCACCGTTACCATGGAGATGCAGTAATAAAGGAGGCCGCGTCCTTATTTAAAATGGCATCCAATGGTAAAAAAAAGTTCCCAACCTATAGTTTGTCTCAATTACGATTATTTATGTTTATTAATTTATAAAAACCACCAATTGATTGACTTAGAAAGGGCGGCAAATTGGAGACCGCCCCGGGCTGCAAAAGTTCTTGCTACGCCACTGAGAATTCAGACTTTTTTTTTTTTAATTCCCCTTTTCCTTAATATTGAAATTATTTTGTAAAGCATGAACCACTTAAATATCACTTAACTTTTAAATCAATTCTGACCATCTCCCCAAACGCATTGCATACTGTATTCCGTTTAGATCAGAATTTCCCTATGTGGGATCTAAAAAAAAAACCCTATGTGGGATCTAAAAAAAAACAAAAAAAAAACGCATGGCTTTCCGAGAGATAGGGTATTTAAATGAAATTCGATAAATAGCTGTGGAACAAAATACTTTTGACAGTCAAAATTTCATTACTTCGTGGAAAGCGAATAAGAGAATTGGGTGAAATTGACGCTTTATAAATAGCTAACAAAGTTGAATCTGGTTACTAGTTTAAATCATAGGGTATGAAGTTTTTAATGTGAAAACCAATAAGGCTGGACATTTTCTGCCCAAAGTCTCTCAATGTTAACATTTGTTTTGACAACCGATTTCTTTGTACATTTACTTACGTTAAAAGCATACTATGACAATTCCAAAACTAGTAGTTTGCAAAATAGAAATATTAAGTTCTCTAATTTTAATTTTCCAATGAGCTTTTTTTTCACATAGACATGAAAATTTCAAAGGGTTTCTTTACACATGTAACGTGTGATCAGGATATATTTTTCATGAGCACAAAGTATTGGTTTCAATTATTGATATTTTTTTTACTTGAATAACAGTAAACAAATTTATATCTTTCTAATTAGAATCTATTAAACTGATTTTTGTAGCTTTGCTTGAAATTGCTTTGAAAAATAATGCCAAAGGACAGAGCATAACTTAATAGCTCACCAGAGCAAATGCTCCCCAGAACGACGTTCTATGCATGGTAACTTTTTTTA
This sequence comes from Dolomedes plantarius, assembly GCA_907164885.2. NCBI lineage: Eukaryota > Metazoa > Arthropoda > Arachnida > Araneae > Dolomedidae > Dolomedes > Dolomedes plantarius. The sequence goes on along the minus strand of OU015494.1, from coordinate 94,789,572 downwards.
TGGATATGATATAAGCTATCATATTATTAGTCTTTATCCATAGAAGGATGCAGCGAAAGTTAAGCTTTCATATCATGAATGTAATATTTAAAAAAACACCTAGTTTTTTAAATATATACTAGGCTGAATGGAATTTATCTGTATGAAAATCTTTTACGACAGTTGATTGACAAATGTCAAAAACAGATCTGTATAAAGAAAACCAAATACTAGCCACAATAACGTAGATCCAATATAAAAGGAAATTCACAAGAATTATAGAAAGTACTCACAATCACTACAAAATTAGGTCAAAAGTATGTATACCGATCTTGTTTAAATAGGAAATACACTCTAAAACAAACTTTCAGTGAGAGAATTTCAGCAGCATTTCATACAGTTTTTATATTAAAATGTAAATAAGAAATAAGTTTTCTGCGTAGTGACAAAGATTTCAGAGCACTACAAATGCGAAACAAAAAGTAAAGCTATATTTAAAAAAAAGAATTCAAAAACCATTACTTGAAAAGCTTTTCACACTAAAGATTTTAGAATGAGCATTCTATGAGACTGCGATAGACGTACTTAAACCTTTTTCATATTTGTACATCAACTTTTATCCTTAAATACTTTTAAGCACTCGAACAATGAGAAATCAGGGTTAGACAGACGTGAGAATGACATAATGAATACCCATGTTAAGCTTCTTGAAATCACATGAAATATCGTCCTTTCCCCAAAGGTAATCCATCATCCCTTAAATATCCACTCTGGAGTAGAATTTGTCTAGAGCATATGTTTGACGAGAACGTATATTTGACGTAAATTCATGCACTATTATATCTGATGATAATTTATTTGATAAGTCAGATTTCATAAGTATCTTCATAAGTGATTTGGTCTATTATCCAGTTTAGATTCCACATTTAGTCAATAGTAAGGTTTCAGATAGAATGAACAGAAATTTCAAAGCAAGATATCGCTACTAGTAATCTTCAACAATTGTTTAGTAAATATTTCTTGCATAATGTTCAATTTTTGAAGAACTATGTTAAGTGTTGAGGCAGCATTTAAAAAAAAATCTCGACTTGTCCTGCTGCAGGATTTCAGTAAATATACTGACGACATCTGTAATTTAACATCGGAACTTCATTTAATATACACAATGGTTCCACCCGAATAATTTTGCTAAGAGACTCGCCAAATAAATAATTTAAAAAGTTTAGATTGAGTTTACTTAGTCTGTTTCACATAAAGGACATATTTTCTAGAATTGGAAGATTAAATACGTGCATCGCAATGCATATGTTTTAATACTTAAAGTTATAAAAACGTATGTTTATTAAAAATATGTATTAAACGTGAAAATTTTTTGCAATGAAATTTTACAACTAGAAAATGACGGTATTAATTACATGCATGGAAATAAGTTCTAATAGTTACCGGTTAACTTGCAATAACACTATGAAAACCCAGAGAAGCTTCATTTTCCAAAACACTATTTACATCTGGTCGCTTTACGATTTAGTCACACCGAATCTGCTGCACTCGCAAATCAAATGAAATATTAAATGCTGCGCCTGGTACTGTCAATCTAAGGCAATCGATCAACACCAAAAAATGTTTTCTCCTCATAATTGCGTCTATACAGAAAAGAAAAGGGCGTGACTTGCATTTAGTTTTGTTTGTATCCCGCAGTCATAAACAAAAAGTTATTACAAAAATTTTTTTATAAATCTTCAATCGAGCTAAAATTTGATTTTTGGATGGACTCAGAACTAGGAAGTTACTTAAAATTCAGGATTGTTATGCAAGAGATTAAAATACCTTCAGTCAAATCATACTTATAGCTAGAATAATGAAGACTCGCTACTTGCTGATTTATAAGTTTCATAACGCTGTGTAAAGCTCAGCTTTATTTACAATCCAATTAAATACCTTTTAGAATACGTACAAATAACTTCTTTTAAAAATAAAAATAAACATATGTGGCTGAAAATTAGAATAATTTTCTCCGACAAATCAAAGGATAAAAGTTTCACAAAAACTGTTTTTTTTTTTATGGCTTCAAGTATGGTGATATACTTTATATATCTATGCAGGTTTTTGAACATCCTGATTTGCAGCAAATACGTGACCCTAGGCAATGATTATTTTCAGCACACGTATCTTGAGATAAGAACCATAAAAAGCACCATCCTGGTTCAGGACAAGCTGGAGCAATACCTTCCGTAATTTCATTGCGGTCGTTTCCCATGGAATTTAAGTCTCTTGTGTTCAGTTCAATCTTTTCGATTTCCAGCTCTTCCATCACGTTTTCAGTACTTAAAAGGACACGATTCTCTTCATTTAACAAAGATGGGTTTAGTTCATTTTCAGTTTGATTTATACTGAAATTTACGATTTCTAAAGTTAAATATTCTTCATCCCCCAAAAATGTGGTAAGGGCGTCATTTCTTCTATGGTAATCAAAGCACTTTCAGAACTAAGCAGTTCTGAAAGGAGGGAATTTCTTGTCGCGTGAGAGTCTATTAAAAATTCGAAACCAAACGTAGTGACCTCTCCAAAGACAGCAATATCACCTTCCTCACTCATTAATGTGTCGTTAACTGGGATAGATTCTAACGTTCCTACAACTGTTGCATCTTCATTAAAATCAAGAAAGTTGAACACGGCAACGTCAGAGAAGTTCCCAGATTCCAACTCCGTTAGCACTGATGAGGATAGATTACTAATATTTGACGCATGAACCACATCAGTGAATTCATTTAAATCCGTGTTATTAACAACTAGACTAGGATTCTTATAAACCTCCATAGAGTCCATTCTTCCATTGTTTTCAGTAAACAGGGATTCAGTTCCTAAAGGTTCCCCATTTTCACTCCAGCTTTCAACCCCCTCTGGTCTTGACTTATTTTCTTCAGAACCATTCTTTTCATCTGATTTGGGAATTTCAAACGATGTCTGGAGGATAAGTTTTTCTTTGCCTGAAAAAGAAGTCTTTATATTTATATTGCACAATTTAACGAGCCTCACCACTGTTATATTGGAATATGAATTATTTTAATGCAAGTAAAGCAATCAGTTTGAAAATAACACTTTCATACAGCGAATTCTTAGGTTTTGAATTTCCTTCAAACAAAACTATTCCTTTATATGGCAGATTAAGATGAGTGCATGAATTAAAAAATTTGCTACAGGAAAGGGTTGCAGAAAGGCAACACAGATGCAGAAGATATACTTGGAGAACTCTCAAAACTAAACCTGTTTATGTGCCAAGCATTATATATTACGAGGATATGAAGGACGTTAGAACTTAATTTTCCTTCCTTACAAGATCGAAATACAGGGATTCATTAAGACAGAAGCACAGAAAAGGACGAAAGAACTAGCAAATACTGCATAACAGATATCAATGTTCCAAGCAAGCTGGTGAAATCCCTTTCACCGAGTAAACGATGGTTACATATCGTCCACGATGGAGTTGCCTCATTCATGTTTATTCAATAAATTCTGGTTATTTTAGATATGATTTTCAACACTACCTTGAGTCAAAGCAAATTAGACTTTTAGAATTTTCATTTAGGGACATTGCTAAAAAATGCAAAAATTACTTACCGAGCATTTCCAGTTATGATAGAAAAATATTTTCGAGCAATATGCTAAATTTGTGAGAGTGCAGATTTTTTAACTCCTGTAAGCACACACGAGAATTTGAAAATACATAGGAAGTAGGATCCGTATGAATAATTTAGTAAGGACGCTATGAAACGAACCCAAGAAGGCTATTTTCGAGAATTCTTATGGCTTTTCTCAGAATTAAGTAAAATTCACGAGCAGGAAAAAGACACGATGTGTTTAGCATTATGAATACAAGTATGAACTTTAAACATTACTAAACAGTCGCTTAGGTTTCACAGATACCCATGAAGAGGATACAGTTGTATTAATGAGATATTTTAGATCAAGAAAGTGATATTTCATTAAGGCATTTTACCATATCAAACAGAGCCCCTATACTATAAGAATATACTGTGGGGAACAGAATAATGACCCCAATATGCGTTGCATAGTGTCACCGAAAGCTCGTTAAATCAATTTGTAAATATTTTGAGATAATATGCCCTCTACCACACTGATTTAGTGTTAAAAATTCCTGCACGCATTTCTCTGGAAACAGCAGCTTAAAATTGCTCATTATTTTCGGTAGTTTTGTGTAGGATTAGTAATACTCTTTAATCTAAATTTTAAGGGTATTATTACTCCTCACTCTTGGTTTATTAAATTTATTTGCTATTAAATGAATACATTTAAGATTAACTAAAAAATAAAGGTTAAATTGGTAAGTTCATTTTACTTTGTAAGCAAACAAATTTTGCACTTGTTTTAAGTTAAACTAACCAAATTATTAGAAAGGTTCTGTCTGTATCTGAAAGATGTTGACGTTGTTTAAATAGGAGATATTGCACAAAATACTCCTATACTGTCCAAAGCGGGAATGCTTCCACAAAATGATGAATAGTTCTTCTCTAAGGTAAACGTTTCTGTCACGAAATAACTCCTAGCCTAGTAACATCGATATTACTCTCAAATTCACACATGCTTAAAAACAGTATTTTGAACTGATAGATACTGAAGAATATACATTGTGTATGGAAGGAAGAGGGATATTGATGTGGATAGCGGGGTTTTTACTTTATATTTTTACAACTTTAAAAAGGGTCGAATAGATTGAATAGTCGTTTTATAATGAATATTAAATTATTAGAAGGAAAGAGATTCAAAACGCTGAAAATATGGCATGATAGTTTTAAAGTTAATTTTATACGAAAATTTTTCCTTCAGTAATCACTTACATTAACTTAGAAATTTCTTTTGAATGACTATAAGTCAATATAACGTCCAGAAAAATACATTAAATAATGTTTGAAGCAGTACAAAAGAATACATACCTGAATTGTTCCAGTCCCGATCAATATGAACTTCAAGTTGTGGCTTTGATTCAACTTTGTCCAAATAATATTGTCTTCACTCTTCAGCCCTAATCTCATCTGTCTTTGAGCTTCTGGTCCTGAATTTACAAGTTCCTTCCCATCAGAGTGCAGAGTTCTTGAAGAAACATGCGTTGAATAAAAGCATATAAAAAAGAACAGGTAAAATAATAGCTTCATGATTAAGCTGTCGATTAACAGACTGCAAAACATGAAACAGTGCAGACACACCTAAACTGCCAGCATTATTTCTTAACTCTCCGACAGCCATATCACTTTCAGGTTCGTAAATATCTATTAACATATTATTGTAAATTTTACTTTAACTTCCCTCGATGTACAATAAATATACACCATATTCAGCTGTAGCTGGTTGCAAAAAATTGCAAGTGAGAATAAGGTCTTGTTCACACTTGTGCGTGAACTTGTGCGTGAAGAATGACTTATGTTACGTGACATCCTTTTAAATGAAGGGTAGAAGAAGTGACAGATCCCATTACTTTCGTTAAAGAATAACGTGAGTGCATACTGATTGGCAGAATTAGAGCAGTCGATTCTTGAATTGATCTGGGATTAGCCCGACTTATCACAGATTTTCAACTCTTTACATTAACGCTGAATTTGAATGAAAACAAATGCAATTAACAAATTTTATTTATGAATCACACACACTTTCTCCAATTTCATGTTTAAGGGTGCGAGCCTTTTGCTGTCGACAACAGAAACTTGTAATAATGACGTCAAAGAAAATGTCTTAACCTGTAAGTGACACATTAGCTGCGTTTACATGGACAACAATAATACCCGGGATTTACCCGCTAATAGGGAAAACCTTCGAAGTCCGTTTACATGGGACCAAATTTTCACCCTGCTTTTACCCGTCTTACCGGAAGTAAAGGCCGTCACATGATTCGGCGGAAGTGATCCTCATACACCATCATTCCTTGTAAATCACGTTATGGGTTCGATCCCAGCCGGTGTCATACTTTTCCAAATTCATGGTATTGCTATTTTTAGCTTTCTATCTTCGAACTCCGCATTTATCTAAGTGTATGGTCCTGGGGAAGGCCTTTTTTTCCCAATTGCTGTTCTTTGACCTCGTATTCTTAAATTTTAAAAATAACAACAAAACAAAAAAAATCATAAAACTTTAAAAATCCAAAAAGATTGAAAAAAATATTTTTTGTATTCTTATGATATCTGCTTTTCTGGGCCTCTTAATATTATTACTTGTTTGTTTTCCGTGGATCATTAGTCTTATCTAATTTTTCTTCTAAATTTTCTTAACTTGTAACTCTATATTTTTTCTGTTAAAATTAACTTTTTTGTTTTAATTTAACTTTACTATTAATTTTTTTCTTTTACCCTTTTTCTTTTATTCTTACCTTAATATTTTAATTCATTACTTAAAATTTTAACTACTGAGCACTCCCACCTTGATTACATATATCTTGCTTACAGGAGATAAAGTCGACACGACCAATGCACTCCTCTTCTAAAACACAATTACGTCTGCGTCTATTTGTTATTTAAATGCAGCACATGTCAGTCGCTGTTGATAATTATAGAACGTTTACGATTGTTTTCTGTTGTTTTTAAAAATAAATTTTTAAAATAGATAGGAAAAAAGGAATATAAGAACTAGAAGATTGATGCGGATATTAGATATAATCGTACGATCTATGGCTTCATCGCTAAATTTTGTTTTTCCACAACAAAGAATGTGGGCAAAATTACGAAGCTCTGTTTGGTGGGAAGAAATTGTTTTAAATTCCTGAAGTAATAAAGACTGGAAAGAAAATTTTCCAATCGATAGGTGCATTTTTTTAAATTATAAGATTAATTGTAAGATACTTATTGTTTTAATAAATCCTTTTATAAAATCAAAATGTAATTTTGATTTCAATTTTGTTTCAGTAATTTTAGTCATGTATAAATAAAAAAATCATAAATAGATATAAATAAATTTTTATCTGTGAATTCTAAAATAATTAATTTATAAATAAATTTTAATGTTACTTTTAATTATTGATTATACTTATTAAATTTATTAATTTTACCATAACACTTTAAATGAAAATGTTATTGAAATTTTATTGAAATGAAATTTTATTTCTTATTTTACATACCAGATGGCAGTACCATTCTATTTATAATGTAATTGGGGATGGTTTTTTTTTTTTTTTTTAAACTGGGCAGTTCAAGAAATAAATGAAATCCTCCGGAAAAAAATAGGCACTTTTCTACTATTTTCTTGAAAATTATGCGATCGGTAAGGGGTTACAGATCCTTCCATCGATCATTTGGCTGCATTTTCATGGATTCACACAAGTTCAAACCCGTCATGTTATTTACTCCCAGCTTCGAAATGCATCATGGGTAATTAGCGGGTTTTATCCTGGGTCGAAGCAGGGTCGAAAATCCACCCTGCATTTTTCCCTATCGTAGGGAAAAAGTAAGAAACGACCCTGCTTTTACCCGGGTTTTTGGCACATGTAAACGGCACTTTAGAAGCTCTACGTAATATGTTACGTACCTCATTTTCCCATCATTATCACAAATGAAAGTTATTGGCAGTAGCAAACTAAGAGAGCTCTAAGATCTAGTATAACTTACATATAAATTTATTTTAGATATTGTTCATTACGCGTAAGAATTCTATGCTTAAATCCACTTCCTAAGTCCTCAATAGAAGAAATTTCCTTCTCATACAGCTCAATAGTATTAATTTGGGTTACAATTATTAAAAGCTAAGCAGCAAGAGAAATCTAGTGCTTTGATCTACCGCCTCATCAGTTTTTGGAGACAAATATGACATCTTTACACTCAATTTTCAAGGCAACTCGGAGTATATGTTCAGCAAATGCCTTTTGCAAGTCAAGGTAATCTTCATGATTTATCTGTTAACGTATGCTTTATAACCTGAGATACGAGTGATGTAACAATTTTGCATTCCATATATAATACTTTATCGAAAGCGAGCGTTTTAATGCCCATAAATAAAACTTTTATATGATAAATGTTTTCATACATTTATCATACTAAAGTTTACATTTTCAATTAAGTTAATTTACATTTTTCAATTAATACATTTTTCAATGAAGCTACTAAACACCATTTCTCACATTAAAAGTTTAAATTAATAGTTTTATGCTTTAGATACACTATCTAGAGAAGATGAATGCACATCTTACTAAAAAGCGTATAAGTCCAAAGATTTGTGCAAAATAATTTTATCTCCAGAAATCCTTTTACTTAAGATTATTTTTTTAAATTTAAAACAGGAGTTTTTTTTTTTTAATTTCACGATAAGAATATTTTTTTGCTGATAAGCTTATACACTAAATTTTTGAAAAAAATAAATGTCTGATTTCGACCAATTATTTACCTAGTCATAGACGTAACACGGTTTGCAATATTAACTAATTTTACTTTAGGGACGTAGTCTCATTTTCTAAATACATACAATTTTGTAAGTAATACAATATGGAATATAAATTAAGAAAATGAGATGGTTTGAGTTTTATTGAGACACATTATAACCTATGCAATTGGGAAATGAACTGCTAAAGAGATTTTAGGTACGAAATCTTCCTTCGTGTATTGAAATAAAACTTGTTTTTATAATCTATATAATATAAAACAGTTCCGTGACTGACTGACTGACTGACAGATAACGCACAGACCAAACCACTGGACCTAAAGGGCCGAAATTTCACATGGCGATTCTTCTTATAGTGTAGGGGTGCACTAAAAAATTCAGTTTAAAAAATTGCAGTTTGAAAAATTTTTAGATTTTTTTAAATTAAATTTTTAAGCTGGTTTTGTAACTTAAGTTTGCATTTAAAATATTAATCTCGGGGATATAAAATTTATATCACATGAGAAAGATCAGAAAAATTCCTTTAAAATGAAACCTTTTTCGAATCTTTACATCCATTTTCTGATTTTTGGGGAATTTCTAAAGATTAATTTTTAGAATTTAATTTATTAAATGCTGATCACGTGGTTTCTTTTCTTTTTGTGATACTTTAAATTAATTTTGCGTCATGTGCATAACAACAATATAAATCAACGAAAACATATCAAAATACGGCAAAAGATAAAACTTAACCACTAGACTAATTGAGATGCTTTTTAAGAATTTAATTCAAATTAGTATGCTTTATGGATATTAAACATACAAATTAATTGCATACATTGACCGTTGTATTTAATTTGAATATTTTCTTCTACATAATTTTTTCTATAAAAATATCCGTTACGATTTTTTGTAAATATATATATTTTTTGCATTAATTGCATACATTAACCGTTGTATTTATTAAACATATATATATATATATATATATATATATATATATATATTGATTTAATTGCATACATTGACAGTTGTATTTAATTTGAATGTACTCCGTAGCGAAGCACAGGTATTCAGCTATTCAAAGATATAAGTAATCAGTCGTTAAATATTCAAACATTTGTTATATTATATACAACTATCTTGAATATAACTTTCTAAATAAACTGATATTTTCCTAATGCATTACTTACATCCAGATAACACACTTCAAGCTAAAAGTTATGGTACTTTACGCTGATTTAATATCTAGATGGCGAATGTGTGAGTGCTTGGGATAAGTAATGAGGCTCTAGCATATATTTTATGACCTCAATCTCATATAAATGAACTAAACGTGACTTAAGATAGATAAGAAAGATTTAGCATTTATTTACTCAAATAAATACCGTAGATTCAACCCAGTTTGATCAGAATTTTATGATAACTAGATGCCAGTGGTTAAAATTCAGCCGGCAGTTCTTTTTTTTCCGCAAACGATAGCAGTCACTAGAAATTAAAAAAATTACAAAATTTAGAGAAAATTGTGTGATCACAATCGTGTTCATATTATTAAGATAGATAAGATAGGTCATCATCAAGACAAATAATGACATAGCTCTGTAATCAGCTCATCTCTTAAATAAACAAGAGGAGTTTGTTCAATTTCCGACGAATAATAGTTGAATTTAAGGGGAAATAACGATTGTGATAGAGATAGTTACGCCCCCCCCCAAAAAAAAAAATGATTTCGAGCAGATGTGAGATATTTCAGTCTCTCTCCATCTCTAGTCTATTAGCTAGCAATATGCTGGAGGGAGAATGTCAGGTTCATTAAGTGAGATCATGCTATGGCTCACAGGTGTTGTGGTCAACACACAAGTAAGAGAAGCGGTTTCAATTTTTATCGGAGGATAGGCCTTTTTCAAATAAATTTTATTAATAGAGATTTCGGCGAAATATGTTGCATTATAACTACATTAAATTAGCAATATGTTTATATTTCTGGGATCAAAATTTATTTTTCGAAAATTTATTTTTAACTCTTGAACAATGTGAGACGATACCAGCGAGGAATCTTTTTACTTTTCCTACTTTCCATATCTTTCCAGATTATCAATTATACTATAACTATCTCAATACGATTAGAAAAAGCTACATTCAATATGTTTAAACCTTTCAGAATTAATTCAAGTTATACTGGTCGCTGCAGTATGCATGACATATCGGCTAAAATCCTTTACAAAAATCCACAAGATTCACTTTAACCGATATTTTAAAAATGACTAATTTACATTCCGCTAAAGTGTCCAGTTATCTACCATACAAACATCATCTTAAATTGAAATACTTAAAATATATATAGAAAACATAAAAAAATGGTAATTTTAGTCATACTGAGTAAAATAATCAAGATTCTATAGATAAAAGCCATCGAAGTTTTGTTGTAAGACGTTCACTTGAGCTATATTATTCAAGACGTAAAAACCATTGGTAATTAGCTATGTTATTTCCAACAGGAAAAACATTGAAGAGAGGCTGATTATAAGTATATAAATATTAACACTATTAATCTACTTTTCTCCTTTTGAAGTAAAATTTTACTCTTTATGAAAACAACAACAGCAGTAATGATATGAATATGAGTAGGGATAAAGATTTTCAGTAACTGATACATTTCAATAAATGATATTTTAAAAATATAATATTTTGAACTCATATTTTTTAAGTTTGATGGTCCAAAAGGCTACTTTTTTACTTCTCCAAGAATCAATTCCTCTAAGCTGAGAAATATGCGAGTAATAATTATGTGCATAACTAATCTTAACTTAAATGAAGACGAAACTGAGGAGAAACACTATTATACCATTCTGCTTCAGAATTTTGCATAAAAATAGAGCGAATTAACCACTCTTTACGTGCCTAATGCCCGCCCACAATTTCAACAATCTACAAGTATCCCTGCTTACACTGGTTGTTTTTAGAAGGGGCCAAATCTGGTTTCAGTGAAGCTGGGGGTAGTGTGACGAAATAACACAGCTATTCATCACGAAGAAAATTTTTTTCAATTCACATTAAAACGACGAGGGGCAGCACAGACGTATATCAGCACTTCCTCAGCACAGACGTATATCACAACAGAACGTTTTCGTGAAGGTAGGTCATCTCTTGGACGAATATTCACCAGGACGAAAAATCGCTTACACATAAAATACCCGTGGACGGCCCTGAGACGAGGTCACGTACACTCGACGTGAACCTCACTTGATTGACCCTTGTCAACTCCTTCGACACCTTCTGACCTTTCCTCACTCCACTTCCCCAAGTAACACACACCGTTGGCCCAACCGCATATTTTCGTGGCATCGTTGGGGAATGGTTACCGTTGGCAGAAATTCCAGAAATTCAGATGGGCCAACTGCAAATGAAAGCGGTTGGGCCAACGGTTACAAAATGTGGTTGGCCCAACTGCAAATGAAAGCGGTTGGGCCAACGGTTACAAAATGTGGTTGGCCCAACTGCAAATGGAGGCGGTTGGGCCAACGGTTACAAAATATGGTTGGCCCAACTGCAAATTAAAGCTGTTGGGCCAACAGTTACAAAATGCATTATTCACTACGACAGAAACTGGTTTGGGGAAATGTTTGCACGTGTTGCGAAGAAATGAACGGTAAAAAGAAATGGATGTCGGCCATTCCATGTTCCACGTGATTGTAATATTACGAAGAATTCCAGAGTAAGTATATTATTTTATTAGTAATATACTTTTATTTAGTAAACAAAATGATGTACTTGGCTAATTAGTAGCATCAAGTAGTTTTCTAAAATGCATAGCAAAATGAAGCGTAACTTGGTAAATTTAAGTAAAATACTTTGTTAAACTTCTATAAAAACAGCCAAAGCTTTCCTCAAATAATAAATTTAACTACTGTAATTGTATTTGCTGTTTCTCTATTTTTAGATCACAATAAGTAATCTGTATATTTAGAATCCTTTATAGAATGGTTGTATATAAACTTTTTGAAATCATGGATCTGTTTATGTTATTTATTTTAAATGGTTGAGTTACTTTAGTTAATCGGATTGTTCAGAAAGTTTTAAATTGAATAGTTGACCAAATTTGGTGTTTACTTATGATTCTTACCTTGTACTTTCAGTAAGATTATTTCTAACTAGAGTATTTATAATAAAAACATTATGGTAAACTTTTATTTATGCTCAAATTTCTGTTATTAAAGTTTTCTGAACATTTTATATAAGAAGTTGAATCTTTTATTCTAAGTGGATTTAAGTTGTTTATAAGTTTATATCTCACAGTTTACTTCATAAATTTAGAAAACCTTCTCTATTAAATCGTCAAATTTATAAAGAAGCGTCAGTTAATCAATAGCTTATGAATACAAGGATAAAATACAATTAGCTGTCTGCTTTGGTGAAATTTCAGTAATTTTTCTCTCCTTACTATCAAGGTACAAGTACATTTCAAAGTTACTTAATTAAGTAACTTTGCAATTGTATTTTATTTGAGTTTAAAATAATTGTCTGTCTCAGACTCGAACAGGTGTTTAATGTTAAATATTTTGTTTGAAAGTAAAATATCAATACAAAGTATTTATGAAGTATGCAGATCACTCATTAAAATAATTCATTTGTCTTTAGCATCTGATTATCTGCTAGTTATTGTAATATTTACATTTTAAGCAATTTTTTGACAATGTACTTAATAAAGTTTGTACATAATATTAAGGACTATTTATGAAGTAAGCTGATCACTCATTAAAATAATTCACTTGTCTTTAACATTTGATTAGCTGCTACTTATTATAATATTTACATTTTTAGCAATATTTTTGACACTATATTTTCTAACGTTTGTACATAATATTAAAGACTGTATTTTGACAATCCCATGGTATATGACTTATTTTTCTATTTTTAGCTGTCTATAAGATCATGTATTCAAGGAACTGGTATGCAGCATGTGATTCATATAGAAAAAGGAAATAAGATTATGAATTGGAAATTCTGGAAATTTTTATTCGACTGTCAGTCCTGATCTCATTAGTACCATAGATGAAAGAATTGGAAGTGTGGTTATCATCTTATGAATGATTGAATCTAGGTAAAAACTTGCTTTGAATTCTTGGCCTATTTGTATAAACTGAAGTCTTGTTCCTCACTCTTTTTTATTTTCCCTTGTTCCCTACTAGTATTATTTGATTCACTTTATTAAATATGTATTTTTAAATCATTATGTTAATGTGTTTTAAATTTTTAGTTATATCTAATTAGTACAGTATTTTATGCAGTAGTTTATGCAGCCTCGTGCTTAGTGAGTATCTAAAGCCAGATTTAAACATGTCGCTGAGCATGTACAGAAAGCAATTTTAGATTATAAATTATCGCTAATTAATAGAGATTATGGTTACAAAAATCATATTTGACACATCTATAGATTAAAATCTTTTTTTAAGACCAAAATAAAATAAATTGATGCAGTAGTTTTCTCTCCCAGACAGCCCAAAGAATTGGTCTGGCTTAGCAACTTAAATATATAGATACTGTGATGTTCAGTAGATAGAAAGGCATTAGTAGGGTTGATATTTTGTTCAAACATTTGTAATTTTTTTTTATATTCGTGGAGTTATAAATATTGTCTAAAATTATTAAAGTGTTAGTTTTTTTTAAAGATATTGTGCTAATAAAAAGCTTTGTGTTGACAAACATACATTTACAAACTGTTGGGCTTTTGATGCTACAGAATTAATTTGACTTTTACTGAGAAAATATTGTTTACTGTGTGGTTAAGGGAAGGAAAATTTCACCTTAATTTTTTCAATGTTGTATTGGTAAAATGTATGTGGAAATTAATCTTATCTATCATATACTACAATATCTTATTTTTCTAATTTTAATTTGGTTCAAATATTTCAAATTATTCTTCAATATTCTGCTCTGTTAATTTATGAAAATAAACTTTGCTAAACACATGCAAGCAGTTTAAGATGATTAGTTCCTATAATGTAAAGAAATTTCTGCCAATAGCTCTTGATATTTTATTTTTTCATGTCTAAATTTTAAGTAAGTTTTCAGAGAGTTGATATATTCATGTAAATAAATATGTACTAAAATTATTAAAGATCTTTGCAGTGTCTAATTTTTCTCTGATGTTAATTTAGTTTGCATATTTGAAATTGTTGTTTTATTTTGTGCTTTGATAATTTAGCAAATAAATAAACCTTTACTGATACATACCTGAAGTAATATTTAAGACAAGATCATGCAACATGAGGAAATTTTTGATTATGAAGTAAATGCTAGGGTTAGATTTCCTAATAAGTTAACTTGTTTCTAAAGAATTAAAAAAACTAACTTAATCAGGCAATTTTGTTTGACTGTTTGGTGCATATATAGCTATTTTTCTTTTGACTCATTTACTGTACTAATTTATTTTTCTATTGACAGCTTCTGTCGGACTGGCTCACCAGGGAGAAGTTATAACGGAAAAATTTGTTGAAGACTTAATAAAGGGATTTTTCCTTTTTTCGAAAGACAGAGAAGGAGGGAGAGATAAAAGAACTGTGTATTTTTGACAATGTAAAATTAAATTTTATTAAATTTTTTGTTAAAATAAAAAAAAATTGATGAAAAGTTGTGTTTTATTAAAATTACTATAACATGCCGTATTAAGATGCTGTTTTAAAATATTAAACAAGGTAAGTCCAAAAATTGATATAACAGTTTTATGGAAAGTTTTTAAAAAATCAGACCTCAGTTGTATATATTGTATCAGACCTGAAGAAAAATTGGAAGATAAAGTGTTTATAAATATATATATATATATATATATATATATATATTTATATATATATATATATATATATATATATATATATATATATATATATATATATATATATATATATATATATATATATATATATATATAATGAAAAAAATTATTTATATAAAGGTAATCTTACAAAAAGTATGTGTCATATTAACTCAGCATGAGTGTGCAATTTGACACCAGTTGATTATAATGGAAAGGTGTTTATTTAAAAAAATTTATATATGTAGTAAAGTGACTGATTAAAAACAACAGGTAGCATTGATATTATAAATTATATATATATATATATATATATATATATATATATATATATATATATATATATATATATATATATATATATATATATATAAATTAATATTCTTTTGTATATAGAGTGACATGAGATTTATAATATCACTAAGGATATAATCTATAAGATTTATTCACTTTAAAAAGATATAAAGTGTTTAAAACAAAACACGTTATATAAACAATGTCAAGTAAAATGTAAACTGTTAAAAATAACATTAAAATTAAAATGTATTGTTGCTTTTTGTACATTTTAATATTTAACTATGAAAACTTTTTGATTTCATAATAGAGTGAATTTTGTAGTTTTCAAACTACTTTTTGGGGAAAAAAGTTATGCATTTTTCAACCCAGCCAACAACTCTTTGTTCATTGGGCCAATTGTCAAACTATCCTAGGGTCAGTAGTTTAACATTTTGCTAATTTTCAGCAGACCGTTTACAAAGAGAATTTTCCTTTTTTAAACAGTATTAAGTTCTATTATTCAGCCTAAATAATTTATATAAAAATAGTATATCCGAAATTTTTTTTTAATATATAAAATAGGATATTCATAAATGCTTTTTTGAATATACTATTTTTATATAAATATTTGGTGGCTAAATACTAGAACTTAATAAACTGTTTAAAAAGGGGAAATCCTCTTTGTAAACGATCTGCTGAAAAATAGCAAAATGTCAAAACTATTGACCCTTGGATAGTTTGACCATTGGCCTGATGAACAAAGAGTTGCTGGCTGGGTTGAAAAATGCATAATAGCCCCAAATAAATTTAATGTAGGCTTACCTACAAAGTTGACTGTTGGGCCAACTGAACGCCAACGGCCAAATCCTGTAAATCACACCGTTGGACCAACTGAACGCCAACCGTTGGCCAACCTCGTGCCAACGGCCAAATCCTGTAAATCACACCGTTGGGCCAACTGAACGCCAACGGCCAAATCCTGCAAATCCAGTGGTTGGGCCAACTGAACGCCAACCGTTGGCCAACCTCGCGCCAACGGGCAAATCCTGTAAATCACACCGTTGGGCCAACGGAACGCCAACCGTTGGGCCAACGGAGCGCCAACGGCCAACTCCCACCGTTGGCCAACCATGCCCGAAAAGCGTTGGCCAACGACTTGCCAACGGTTTTGTGTATGGTCGCATTCGAGTCTGGAGACACCATGAAGAGAGGATGCTGAACAGCTGCGTTATGCACCGCCACACTGGTCCTGCACCAGGTAATTTGGTATGGGGCGGTATTGGATATCACTCTCGCACACCTCTAGTACGCATTGCCGGTACTTTAAACAGCCAGCGCTACATCTCCGAAGTGTTGGAGCCAGTTGTCCTTCCTTACCTTCAGGGCTTGCCCACAGCCATATTTCAACAGGATAATGCGCGACCACACGTGGCACGCATTGTCCAACGGTTCTTCGTCAATCGCCAGATTGAATTGCTTCCCTGGCCGCCTCGCTCTCCGGATCTTTCGCCGATAGAAAACATGTGGTGCATGGTTGCTCTACGATTGACCCAGATTCCATCCCCAGGTGCCACAGCAGATCAAATTTGGCAACATGTGGAAGCTGCTTGGTCTGCTGTACCCCAAGAACTCATCCAAAGTCTCTTTGAATCAATGCCGAGGCGTGTGGCAGCGGTGATCTCCAACAATGGCGGCTACTCTGGCTACTGATTTTGGCAGGAACCACACTTCACAGAAGTCTATAAATTTAATCATTTGATACTTGGTCAACATGTTATCTACAAAATAAATTTTGTTGTGATATCTCTTGTCTTTCTTGGTGTTGCAATTTGGGTGGCCATCAGTGTATTTTCCTTAAACTGTTTAAACTCGCTACATTGATTTATCGTATGGTCATTTCGTTCACATGCCTCACAATACTGTATGTTATCCTCTTCTAATTGTATTTTAAAATTTTGAAACATCTCGCAATTGGCTATAGTATGTGTTAAATCATTGCAAGCTGCACACACTTTTACTTCCGCCATTTCTATCAATTTTTCCTCCAACATTTTTATATGCGCCTTTAATCGTTGTATTTCATTTGCCTCTAAATTAATTGTTACATTATTCACGTCTATTTTCTCGTTCTCAAAATCCATACTCATTAATTTTTCAAAATTTTTCGCCTTCTCTACCGCCTGTTTAAAATTATCAATCTTTTACTTCCCCAATTCTCTCCTAATATCTCTATGCACAGCCTGTAACAATTTCGCTAACATCAATCGGTCTGTAATTTGATTATCTACATTTCCTTCTCCCATATAATCTTTAGCGGCATCTAAAATTTCCATAGATAACTACAATTCTTAAAATACTTGGCTGCCTTTCCCTTAAATCTATTCTTTATCAATACGGATAACAACTCATCACTCCATTTTGCTAAACTCGCTATATCTCGCGCCTGTTTAAGCTTAAATTCGATGTCCTCTATTCCGTTCCCTTCAAATTTCGGTAGTAATTGAATTAATTCTACATCATCTTCGTAGCATCCTGCTGCGTGGGCGATTTCACTCTCATATCTAATATTTCCTCTCTAATTTCTCTACTCTGTTTTTTATTTTGTTTTCGCTTAGCCATTTTTCTAATTTCACAATTTCACTTAATTTTCTAACCTTTTCTTCTAACTGTCTCTCGGTTGCTTATTTTATCATTGTAATGTTAATCTGAGACTTTTACATACATCTATCATACTATTCTAACACTTTGATACCAATACTTATCACATTCGCTTAATACAACATATATAACACTCCTCAATACTCATCATATTCAAATCTAAAATGCACATATATATTCACAACAATTACTTATTATTTGTTAACTTCTCATTACTAATTTCATACAAATCAAACATCAATATTTTATACCATAACTTATTCTTATGCATTCCACTTAATCTCAAATTTCCATACTTAATTTCATAAATTGTCATTTTACACTCTGCCTTATTCAAAACTTTGCTAATTGCCATTATCTGGTTATTCTCAAATTTATCTTGCACATATATTTTCATAACACTTTTCTATTCTTTGACACTTTCTTAACTCACTTTATCACATAAATATGTACCCTTTGGTAATTTTCATTTACTTTAACACTGTGCACTTTAACTTAACTATGTCTTTGCCTCATTCCATTTATTATTTCAATCAGATAATCTTTTTTTTGTTATTAATTATCGCAAAATAACCTCCCTTTAGATTCGTCATCGGCGCCAAAATATAATGGGTTGATTGGGGTTATTAATTATGATACCCAATGATATGATTTACATATGTAGAATTAAGTATTGAGTTGTGTTTTTTGAAGAATGACAGATTATCCGATTGATATAATAACGGATACATTTATTAATACATTATGTTATCACAACTAATCTCTTCATTTACAGTTTCATTCAATATCATTGTAACCCTTTTTATTTTACTTCCTACAATACAATTATCACTAGTAATTTCTTATCAATTATTTTACCTTTACTACAATATTTTCTCATTTAATGGATCTTATAACCCGTTCATCAACTCATAATAACATCATATTTCAACGTTATCTCAATTTCTAATAGAAAGATCTATAGTATATACATTCGTAATATGTAGTGTATGAATGAGAAATCGCGATGGCACACGTTTAAAACAAGTGATCAATACGGAGCACAAACGACACATACCTCCATTGATGAACTCTCATGAAGTCAATTAAATGCGCTGGCACTGTCTGGGAATAGGTCTTTCAATTCACCCTCCTTTGATAAACTCGTCTGTAGTCCATTAAATGAGCTCGCGTCGGCTTGGGACCCTCCTTTCAAACCCGTCTATTGTTGCGGCACGCTGTCAGGGTCCGTAACTTCAGCTTGTAGCATACGGTAGGTCATACTGCTCAGGCAATTCGATTCTCGGGATGTGGCACTCTGCTTCCACGTGGTCGGCCGGCTCTATTCTTTCATAGAATCTGGTTAATCTCGATGTTAGTCACTGCCTAGTATTTACGCTTTGGGACATCGGTGCAAATAAAGCGACAAGCTATATTAATTTATCATACGCTGGCTAAGTTTCAATTCGAGCTTTCTCATTCTAAATTAATTCGTCGGCTCATGCTTTTAACTACGGTCTAGGTGTTCGTCCTTGCTGCTCCTCGGTCGTAATAACTTTTTAGGATCCCCGCATCATCTGATCTGCTCATTCCTTCGTTTTCTTATTGGTCAGAGATATCTTATTACATGCGATGGGTCATGGCATTTCGGAGATATAAGCAAAGTTTAGATTTTCAACTTCGACCACTTCAAGCGTGTAACTCGAATAGAAGTATTCTGGTAAAACATCAAACCTGCTGCAATATTGTGGCTGTCGAAAAACTCTGGATGATCGTGAACGATGTCGTCTGTCGACAATCATATAAAGCGAAAGGAGTATAACATAGCATTTTATTGCTCGGACTTCTACTAATATCAACGCCAGGACCGTACAACGTTCACTGTATGATATGGGCTTTATTAGTCGATACCCAACGAAGTATTAGACAGGTATCCCAGTTTTCCCTGTCACTTCATTGTATATTTGAGAGAAAATGAATGGCCCAGTGATAAAACCACTTTAAACCATTTTTGCGAAAATGAGTTAACAGTGCCATCTTGTAGCTTTCAAGGAGTACCAACACCAAGTGCATTCATATCTGGGGCAGAAACACTTTAAAGCCGTTAAAAAAGTGATAAAATTTCGGTGGGCCGGGGAAATACAACTTTATTCCAACTGTCAAATTCGTTTTTTCTCAAACAGCAATTTTTACGAAAAGGAATTAGCTGTGTAATCTTGTAGCTTTCAAGGAGTACTAACACCAAGGGCATTCATATCTGGGGCAGAACCACTTTAAAGTCGTTAAAAATAGCGATAAAGTTTCGGTGTGACGGAGAAATACAACTTTACTCCAACTTTCAAATTCGTTTTTCTCAAAACTAAGTTTTTGGAGTAAAGTGGTTTTACCCTTGGATTTGACCCTTCAAATGGTAACAAACATTTATGAAATATAATGAATCTAGTTCTCATAAAATTTGATAGATTTTTGAAATTTCGTAATTTTGACTATTCGCACCAAAGCTTAGTAGAGGAAAAACAAGAGTAAATTAGTAAACAGGAAATAGAAGTAACAAATTAGTAAAAGCTTAAAAAAGCAAAACAGACCTTAAAGTTTGCTATAATAGAGAAAAAAGTTAGTTCATTTAAATTTTAAAAACATAATGCTGCCAGTTGTTCAGTACTAGTTCAGTAAAACGTGTTTCATTAACAACAGAGGGGCTCAAGGAGAAAATGTTATCTCCTGCAATAGAAAAACAGTGAAAAGGGAAAATTACCAGCCAGAGAAACAGAGCAAAAACGGAGAATAAAGAAAATACTTGAAGCATAGGCAGAAGAGTTAAAATAGCCTTGGAAGAGACATGGCAATATATTTATGTTGCTTATGCCCCTTGAGCGACAATGACATCAGATCAAGTCCCGAAGGCTACGGGCGATGAAGGTGTGGCTCCTGTTTTGAATTTGCACCACAAAGGTCGGAGTCCGACTTGGCTAAATGACCGGTCCCGTAATTTTGAACCGAGTCAAGTGACGAGACCGGAACACTTGACCCCACACCTCCAGAGGTAAATTTGAGAACTCGGAGGACATTGTAGCCACGCCCTATTTTACGTGCCCCGGCCACCATTAGTGAATACGGTGGTAGATTTGCAGAGACGAGCGTCGAACCAGGGACGTTCAGATCACTGGCCCGCTGCTCATGCCAACTGGGCTACCGCGCCCATATATTTGTTTATTTATTCATTATTCTTCCACTGCAGCACATTTTGCTGAACAACTGTCTCCTCCTGACAAGAAAGGCTGATTTATACCTAAGAAATTTGAATTAAAGTTACTTTTTTATATTAGGGATTTTCTAATGTTTATGTCAGTTTCGTAAGTTACGGTAGAAGGACTTTCTTGATCAGTCTTCCTGTGAACTCTCTATAAAAATAAAGCATTAATAGTGAAAAATCTGAGATGTATGCTGATTGTAAGTTTGATTTGTATCTGTATTTTTTTTTTACAATGATACAACGGTAAAATAATTTTAACTTATATATTTGACAATAAAAGGAGAAAAAATAAATGTTAAGTAGATATTAGAAGAAAAAATATAAAATCCAAAAATCCGTGTCGGTGGTTCCCTAGAGAAAAAGAAAATGTGTAAGAAACGGCATTCGTAAAATGAGATTTCCAGCATAGTTAAGATGGTAAAATACCTTCAAAGACGTCTGGAGATCCGAGAATGAATCCTGTATCTGCAGACAGTCGGTTTACAGTTATAAAATTGATTAGTTAGATATTCTACTATTGTGTCTTTCATTCAAGTTCATATATTATATTTTTCTATCATATAAGATTGTTTTGCTTTCTACTTTATTTTGAAATAGAAACCATACCTTTTGTACAAATATCTCTTCTCTCAAAGCTGTATGATAGAAATATTGAAATATTTATTTTAAATAGCTCCATATGTAATCTCTGTGTGAATGGCGGTGGTAATGTTGGTAAAATTAGATATTTAGCATTTATTTTTCGTATGCAGTTTTGACGTAGCAGTTGTTCTAAGTACTCATTGATTGAATTCGTTAGAAATATGTTGTCACATTCAGATGGTACATCAGTGACATAACATGTCTTCAATCTTAATATGAAGATTTATACGTAATTTTCAGGCTGTGGTGAATTTTTCGTCAGTATCTTTCAAATCACTAATTAGCAAATTCGTTTATTTTTTACCATGTTTTTATTAACTTACTTTCTTGTTTGTGTGTTTGTGTGTGTGTTTGTCGAGTACAAATCTTGCAATCGATTTTTAACTAACTTCCCGACTAGCTAGACATTTGAAAATTTTAGAATAGCTCAGAACACGATGACAATGCATTTTTTTAATACTTTTAGCCATCTTTAAGCAGAATTAAATTAATTTTCAGTTATTTTCAGTTACTTTTGTTTTGTAGACTGGTGCAGCCATCTATTGGATGGACCGGGAACGAAATGTTAAATACAAGTTAACTTCCAATTAACTTCATTTTCTTTCAAGTTGATGGGATAATTCATCAAAAAAATTTTAAAAAAGTATTTATTAATTATGGAATTGTCAAGTTTGTATGATTCAACAGAAAATTTAAAAACATGGTGTATAAAAAGTTCTTTTTATCTTCTAATTATTAATTCTTTTTTCTGCATTAGAAAATAGATCTTTAAGTTCTATGCTTGTGGTTTTTAAAAATATTTTTATTTTAATATTTAAAAAAAACAGGCATGAATTATAGAATGTCCTGAAAAAAAACTACATAAAAACTTGAATCCTCCAGTGGTGGGAAATTTTCATTTTTTTCTTCTTAAAATCTCAGGTGATATTTATGTTTTTTATAGGTTTATCGTAAAGAGACTTGAATTCAGTACCAAAAGAAAATTAAAATAAGTGGAGAAAAAGAAAACATTATTGTTTATTTACTTACAGCTTGCGGGAAACGCTAATAAAAAAACACATTTAGAAGCTTTATTATTTAGAATGATGCGCAATTTTTAGATGTAATCTTTCCTAGAAGAAGAGTTATTGAAATAACGATGTTCATATACATAATAAAATTCCTTCAATGGGAAAATAACGTTTGTAAGTGTTCAAAATACCTTAAAATTTCAATGCAATCGATATTAGCTATGACTGACGGAATCAACAGAATAAATAGAGTTAAATTTTAAAAACTACAAGCTCTTAATTTGAGCGTCTACCTTCACACATAAAATAAATTCCAGGTAGTCTCTTTTAACGAAAATACCACGGGTTATTAACGTCGGATTACTTATCGTTGCTTAACTGTTTTGTATGTATATATGTATGTATGCGTTATGTATATATGCATCTATCTCTCTCTCTCTATATATATATAATATATATACAGGGGCTGTTCACACATTTTTTAGGAC
Source organism: Dolomedes plantarius (assembly GCA_907164885.2). Classification (NCBI taxonomy): domain Eukaryota; kingdom Metazoa; phylum Arthropoda; class Arachnida; order Araneae; family Dolomedidae; genus Dolomedes; species Dolomedes plantarius. The sequence continues at coordinate 94,766,124 of OU015494.1, read as the reverse complement.
GATGTATATTGTATTCACAAAACTAAATTACATAAAATTCTTGTGTTTTTAAATGGTCTATTTGACATCCCTTATTCTGAACTATCTTTCGACACCGCAATTTCTAGGATAATAATGCCTTTTGAAGTGTCAGAAGAGGTATTCTATCCCCATTCCTCCTGAACAGCTTTCCAGAGTCCTGTAAGGGTTTTGGGACGACGTTTGGATAATGCAGATTTTAAAAGTCCGAAAGCACAAAAATCCATAGGTGATACATCGGGAGATTTAGTAGGGATATCAGTGAAGAGTATGGCCTTGATACCAGTTTTTGTTACATTTCTTTTAGGAAATTTACAGGGGATTTTTATGTGTGACTGCTTGCTTTGTCCTGATGGAGTCTCACAGATTCATGGCACTGCGGGTAAAGCGATGGTATTTCATTCAGAAAAATTGGCGATAAAATAATATTTCTGATAGTATTTGGAGTTAATCTTGACATTTTTTTCCATTCTCTTTATTTTTAACTTTCCATTATAAGAAAAACCAGCAACAATCATGAATCCCTTAGAAAACTTTCTTTCGATTCTTTTGAACCATGTACTGAAATTTTTTCTCACCCTTTTATGATAATAAATGGCTCTTTTTTTGTTGCAATCATTTAAATACACCCATGATTCATCTATTGTGACAATTGTTTTCCATTTTCTTTGGATAAGTGTTTCTCATATAGAATTCTGCAGCGTGTCCTGTGTTCAGCAATATGATTTGGAAGAAGACGATGTACATTGCGTTTTTTTCGCTTTCTTAAGATTTAAATCAACGTTTATCATTTGTTTACAGTGGACACCGAGCATTTTAATGATTTTGCAACTGTCCTTTGACTAGGGGGATTTTCTTTTAACATTAAACAACGTACCTTTGCAATAGTCGAAGATGTCCATTTTTTCCTTGGATACTTGTTTGGAATTTTTGTCCCACTTGAGGCTCCAATTTGACGTTTTTTTTCCTTTCTTGTTTGACGATATTACCTATCGACGCTTTAGATATCAGAAAACCACGACTCTCACATCGTTTTTGGATAACGGAGTATGCATATTTCTCTTCGGAAAGAGCATAAATGTAGCCTTCAAACCACTGCTTTGTTTAAAAACGCCATTTTGAATAAAAACAAAAACTTTCAAGCCGCAGACGATAATTTTGACTTTTAAAAACATAGTACAATTGCAATTATTTCTTTTGCAGCAAACGATTTTTTATTACCGCTTACCAAAATCGTCTAAAAAATGTGGCGAACAGACTCTGTGTATATATATATATATATATATATATATATATATATATATATATATATATATATATGTAAAAATTTTGACTCATTTTGGTACTTTTCTGTTTAACTGTTTACTGCTTGCCCAAGCGATACAGACTGGGTTTGACGCCCTGCCAAAACTATAACTCGCGACGCAGGATATCTGAAATTTTGCTTCCGGAGGACCGTTATGGAGGATCGTAACCCTACGTTAAAAGTAGAGAATATGCATCTGCTAATCTATGGTTAGAAAAATATTGATAGAATAACTCTCATAGCTTAAATAGGATATTCACGATGTCAACTGATGCAGCTGAATTCACTGTAACCCTATGAATCATTCATTCCAGTTTTAGATGATATTATTAATGTTTTTCTGTTGTTATTGATTCTTTGTACTTTTGTTGCAGAATCATGATAAACCAGAGGATGAAGGTATTATTAGAGACTCCCTGAAATCGGCTTGGAAATTGAAATCATTAATTGAAATATTTCTGGACATTTCATCGATCTCGTATCGCGAGTCTTATTCCCTTTTTTCTTTTCTTTATTTTGCATTATATACTGTGTCAAATATAGTTTCCTAGCATCTCTGTAAATATTATACTTGAAACTATTAAATCAATAACTATTAGCAAAAGATGTACTCATTTTAACAGAAATTTATTCAATAAAATTTTAAATTGCTGGTCTATAAATTATGGTATTATATTTTTAAGGATATATGACATTGCAGGAAATATCTTATTTTCAATGGTATAACTGGTAAAATACTGTTTATCAAAGTTATTTACCTATGCAGAGAAATTCCAGAATACCTACATTTTTTTTCATTCAAGGCACTCCCTTAGTCAATCTTATATATCGTAATCGCCTGTGTCAAGCCGTGGAGAATATGTTTTTCTAATTGCACATTGAAAGGAAGTATACACCTGGCGATTAAATGTACAAATCTAGGAGAGATTGGAGTACAGTGCAAGCGAAGTAAAATCACAGAGGAAAAGGCTGGTAGTTTAATGGTGGCGCATTATTTGTTTTCGGAGATCTTCTATAACCATGTTAAGCTATGGGGAATTTATCTCTTAAAGCATTTCGAATCACATATTGGTTTATTTTTTAATTTTATATTTTCAACTGAATTATTGACGTTCAAATAAAAAAGCACGCAATTCTTAAAATTTTAATGTTTTCCAGTAATTAGTTTTTAACAGGGTATAAAATTATTGATGTCTCTCACTACAATATTAAATTTTTCAATAAAATAAAATAAAATATTTTTTGCAAAATGCTCTAGTTTCATTAAACAATCTATTTTGAAAAGCAGTGAACAGAATTTTTAAAAAATGCATTTGCTACTTCGTGATTACAATAAAACTCAGGGAAAAATTTCTCATAGATTAACACAGAGATCTGAACATTGAAAGGACACGTGAAGCACCCACCTTAAAATTCTTATCCCCCTGAAACTCTGTAGATGTGTCCACACTGTTTACTTAAATTAATTACAAGCAAATAATTTCCGTTTAGTACGAAGAAACGGGAAGAAACATCAACTAAGCCGATTACCACAGGAGAAAATAGAGAAAAAATGTTTTTTTTTTTGGTGTGGGGGGGGCAGATATCTTTTCGCATAATGAAGGGGATTTTTTAACTAACGCGAATTTGAACATACAGTGAACATGCAGAAAAGCACATAGAGAACATATAATTAATTAAACTCACAAGTGTCACAGTAATTCAATACACCAAATATATTTGTACGTGTGACTTATTTATTTGATATCCCAACGCGTGGGGATTATTTTTTTAAATCCATGTTTCTTCCGAATCACCCTTGATTGGACTAGACCTGTAGTCTTCGATTAATATGCATGCAAATAATTTTCGGTTAGGACGGAGCAACGGTAAGAAATTTTGACTAAAATCGATAACTTCAGGAAAATTGCCTATGTTATTTTCACTCTTCATAACTTCTGTAGAATAGAACTGATTCATTGGCCATTAAAATAGCTAAATCTTAATTAACTCTTAGTAAATAGCAATTAAAAATTTACGAATTCCGCACTACCACTGTATTCAAATTACACCATCTACTTAACAATACAATCTTTGTTTAAACAATTACTCAGTGCTAGTAAACAGTTGTGACTTTTCTTCCTCTCTCGCTCTCTCTCACTTCAACTTGCGTAGCTGATCAGGAACCTGCCAATAAAGTGAAAACTGCAAGCTAACCAAGAAATATGATGGGTAGATTTCGAGAAACTCCACGCAATCTGTTTTTTTTTCCCCACTAGGGTAAAAACTTTTAAAAGACTCGGATTGCATGTGACGTAAGGGGGCAGGCTAATTTTGGACTACACTGAAATGACCGTAAACAAGATGAAATTCGAGCTACTGAAACTCCATAATATTAATATATATGTATACTTTTTGTTTTATATCAAATTACAATTCTTCAGTTATATTTTATACAAAAATAGAACTTGTAAATCCATAAATAATTTTTTGGTTTTTATTTTTAAATGTATACATTACTAAAAAGGGAAAAAAAATCATTGGATGTTTCGCGCATCATAAAATTAAGAAATATGCATACAGAAACTATTTTTTGGTCAAATTAATAATATACTTTAAATTATAATATACTCAAGTTTAATGTAAAACCCAAAAATGTACAAAAAATATAGTTTAAATTGAAAAGTTTACATAAAATTTAAAAAAATTAAAATTTAGTAATTTCTTAAAAAACATTGTCAAGTATAAAAATATTTTTACAATTTATTTTTACTTTTTTTGGTTTTAGTATGTAAAGAAACTTAAAATACAAATCTGATAAAAATTTTGTGTGTCTAGCACATATAGTTTGAGAGTAACAGTGCGCGTAATCCAAAAATGTACATATTTGAAAAAACTAAGTTAAAGTTGGAATATATATGGCCATGGCAACAGAGTGAGCTTTACATAAACTCCCATAACTAGAGAAATTATGCGAATTTTTTTATGCGGTTGTTTGCATATTGTTCTAAAATGTTCCAAAAATCAGAGTATTAAATCCAACTCAAAGATCCATTGCATCGAAATTAGGAATGTCCTTCTGGCTCTGAAAGCAAAATCATTCATAAAGATTTGAAGTTAAAAAAGATGTTTAAGCCTAAAGTTCGTCGGCTTTTGCCAAGCATATTGCTGAAAGAAAAACAAAATGTAGAAAATTATATGAAAAACACCTAGCTGCTGAAAATTAGAAATTTGGGGAAACACTCGACGAGGCATAGGTGTACTTAAGTGACTGTAATAAAAAAAAGATCAATTTTCTATTGCTCAACTGAGGCGAATGACCGTACGAAATGGCTTCGTCAGTGTACAGAAAAGTTCCCAAAGGGATTCATGATAGTTGCACGATTTTGTTACAACGGCAAATTAAAAATGAAAAAAGTCTCAAGAAAAGCCAAAATTAATTCCCTCTACTATCGGCAGAATATTTTAAAACCAATTTTTGAAGAAGAAATTCCAACCTTATATGGAAAGGACATTGAAAATGTTGAGCTTCATATGGACAAAGCCTCTGCTAAATGAGCGGCAGCTGATTTAAACGTATGACTAGAGGAAAGAATTTATTGAAAGAACCATTTGAAAGAATCAGAAACAGGAATAAAGTGTATCCCATTTAATAAAATATCTGTAAAATTATCTGATTCTTCCCCAATGGACTTTTGCTCTTTTGGTTTATTAAGACGAGCCTTGGGAAAACGGCATCCAAGAACTCTGGATGGACTTTGGAAAACGTTCCAAGAGGAATGGGGTAAAATTGACATGACAGTACTAAGGAAAAGTTTACTTTCATGGAAAATTCGAGCTAGAGCTATTGTCAAGAACCATGGCTATCAGATAGAAGCAAATCGCCGAAAAAAATACGGCATTTATACACTGAAGTGCCACTGAATTAGGGATACCTACCTAGTAACGAGTTGGGCCTCCTCTGGCCTTGATAACGGCTGCCACACGACGAGGCAGAGATTCAACAAGTTTCTGGAAACGTTCCACGGGAATGGCTTGCCAAATATTGGCTAAGCTGTCCATAATTCAGTAAGGTTCTTTGGTGCTGTGTGATGGCCTTTAACGCCTTGTTCCAAAACATCCCAAAGATGCTCAATAGGATTTAATTCTGGGCTTCTAGGTGGCCAATTCATGACAGAGAAGTCAGAGGAATGCTCATCCAACCAGCCAGTAGCCAACCGGGACTTGTGAGAGGTACAGTTGTCTTGCTGGAAAACTCCATTACCGTGTGGATAACAGAACAGCATAAACGGATGGAGGTGATCACCCAGCAACTCTACGTACCGAATTGCATTGAGGGAGGTTGGTACACGCACCAAAGATCCCAAACTGTGCCACGAAAAACACCCAAGACCATGATTGAGCCACCATGCCCTTGTACAGTTCCAGCCAGGCATGCAGGATCCATGGATTCATGAGCCTGACGCCATATTCTCAGCCTCCCGTCGGCGTTAAGTAGTCGGAATCGAGACTCATCACTCCATGCTACTCGTTTCCAGTCTTCTACACTCCAGTCTCTGTGCTGTCTTGCCCAGGCAAGACGTGCAGCCCGATGGCGAGTATAGAGCAATGGTACTCTCATAGGTCGACGGCTCCCGAAACCCATACGGTGAAGCGAGCGTTGCACAGTCCGTTTACTGACTGTACGACTGGCACCGTCATTAAACTGGGTGGTAATTTGAGCTAATGTTTGGCTTCGCTGGCTACGTACAATACGCCTGAGCTGTCTCTCACCACGCACTGTCAAGGCTAATTGTCCTTTGCAGTTTTCCCGATCGCTAGTTATTTTTCCACCATCCATGTATTCTTGGTATACTCTTGACACTATCGACCTTGAAAATCCTAGCTGTCTGACGATTTCGGAAATTGAATGGCCCATGCGTCGCGCACCTACGATTTGTCCGCGATCGAAGGCGTCTAAATCAGGCAGTTTACCCATACTGGCACTTCCAACAACTAATTCAGAACAACCACAGTACGCGCTATATATGCAGTTACCACAGCGCCCTCACTTGCGCATACATGATGCGCAGCGCTACACAATTTGCATAGGCTTTGCTATCCCTAATTCAGTGGCACTTCAGTGTACATAAAACTTAACTATCAAAATCGTTTCCATAAAGTGCGAACGATTTTCTGTACAATAGACGTTCACTTGCTTAACACTTGAAGAGAGCTGTATTGACTTTCATCGCGAGTAGAGTTGTCGTGGGTTCGTTCCCCCCACGGGCCACCATTTTATTTTATATTTAGGGGGCTTGGGGTGCCTTGAGTGGATGACAGATCTGTACTGTTTGTCCGGCATCCTCGAGCCCCACAGCAATTGAAAAATGTCACCGAACCTGGGAAATTAACCCTCGACTGCGTATTCAGGATTTGCTACGTAGCGACTGGTCTTCGGTGATTCTTTGGCCGATACTCGAAAGAGGAGGGGGCCGGATGTGTCAAAGCGTTACTTACTTATAGGAAGTATTTTTAGATTTTTCTTTCTCGTTTCACCAGTTTTGATGCTATATTTCTTATCATTTATGGTTTTGCCGATAATAATTAGTGATCCTAGGTCAAACCACGAAAAGTAGCCACATACAATGACTCCATATAATTTGATTGTTAAGATAATAAGTCTGAAAAGGTTAGTTCGTCTGACCCTCGCTGTATCCAGTTATACAGTCCGACTGGCTGAGTGTGAACATTTATTCATCCATTCTTTGGATGATAGATTTCCACTAAAATTAGAATACAGGATTTGGGATCCTTAATTGTACTATTCGATCTCCATAATTTTTCATGGTGATCAATGACTTAATAACACATGCGCAACCATTTTCTTACCCTATCACGGATAAGTTCATTCAGCTCATTCGTACTCATTCCTCTTTTATTTGATGGTACGAACTTACTCTCCAAAATCAGAGAAGTGCTCGTACAGTCTTTTGGTATCTAGCATGCTCTCATTTCAAATTATCTGTTCCAAAGTTGTCACGAATTCAGATCTAAAACTTGCGAGATACTGTTGTGGTAAGTTTTTATTGTTTTTCCTACATGAAACTCAAACAGGAAGGGGGTTATAGGGTTACAGAAGGTTGTCTTCCAAAAGAGAAAATAAAAGCATTACATTTAAGTTAAATGCTAGTTATTTAACCTTCTCTAACTGACTTTGACTTTATTCTATAATTTTATTTTTAATGTAGTCTTATACAAATATAGACGTCCCATATATATGAAATTATATTTAGAGAGCTTTAAGAATTCTTATTTAAATGATTAAGCTTTCAAAAGGAAGGCTGTTGATGTTTCAACTTAAAGTTTTACATTGAAAAGTAAACATTTTAAAATGAGATTATGAATCTAGGTTAAAGAAAAATTATAGTTTTAAATTACTGATAGTCCACAAAATTTATTTTATGTATATTTCTCCAGTAAATCCTTTCTTTACACTGCTTTCTTTGCTCTGATGCTTGTCCTCAACATGATTAAAGTATTATCAAAAATATATATGGTTTAGACTATTTCAAAAAATATTTCCAAAAGCATTTGTTCAAAATATTTTTTTTAGATTTTCTTTTGCTAAAGTTTTCTGACTTAAAATATATATGCCCGCTTTATATTTAAATTTTAACTTTCTTTGAGTTGTTGTTTTAGAGTGCTACTCTTATATTTTACAAAACTTAAGCTGAACCCTGTTTTTAACAAGTGTGAGCTGTTCATGAATGTGGAAGCCCCCATTTCCCTAATTAAAAATAATTATGGAATGGCATTTTATTCCATTAACATTTTAGAATTATCCTTTATTGTTTAGAGTTTAATTTGTAATTCCTAGCATTTAAAAATTTCCTGTAAACAGTACCTTGAAAATTTTCTTTTGTGCTAATTTAGAATAAACCTATTGTTAAACGAGGATCAAGGGGAAAATACATATTCAGTTTGCATTAGAAGCAGCACAGCTAGAAAGTTTGCAGTTAGGATGTGCTCAAAATATCCTAACACTGAGTTTTCAGTCTGATCATAATTTCTGCTCAAAATAAGGTAAACGGTATTATTTGACAGGAAAAAAATTGTCTATTTTAATTTGGAACATTTTTAGAGATTTAAATTGTGTTTTTAAATTTCTTTTTAGTTTAGCCTGACTTGATTAAAGAACTCTACACAGTGTAAATATAGAGATTTATAGTTCCACATGAAGTGAGTTTTGAAATAATAACAATATTAGGCAGTATCTATAGATTTTATTCTAATTTTCAAATAACATTTGCGCATAAAAGTCACAGATGTCGTAAACCAGAGACAATAAACACATAGGGAAAGACACATTTCCGAATCTTTCATGTGACTACAATAAATACATAAATGTATAAATAATAATTCATCGCTTCTCACAACTCGACTACTTATCTTCACAAAGTAAACTCTTATTTCACATTCTAGAGAACAATAAATAACTTAACCCTCACTGACGAGTCCCCCCCATTATTCATCTTTTAACCTTCTTGATACGCTATCCACATACAATGTTAATAAATTATATAATTTAACACAAAACACCTTCACATTTTATCCAGAATGAAAAATATTTAAGCACCTTTTAACTAGTCCTTGTAACTCAAAACAATCGAAAAAGCTTTACTGAGTACGCTGGTATTTCAACACCAGGAATTTCGGACTCCGTCATATTGTTCGTACTGTTTTCAGGCTTAGGAACGTGTGGAAAATCTGGCTGTCCAGGCATACCAGGAACTCCAGGAATCGTCGGATTCAGCCGAAAAAGAGACGAAAAACGTCGTGATCGTTGACGTCTTGCCAGTCTTCTTCCTCTCTTATCTCTTTTCGCCCTTGGAAAGCTAGGCACTGCTGGCACGCCTGGAGGTGGTGTTGGAGCACCGCCAGGCATCGGTGGCATATTCGGTTGTGTTGGCATTCCAGAGGGTTGTGTTGGAGCACCGCCAGGCACCGGTGGCATATTCGGTTGTGTTGGCATGCCAGAGGGTTGTGTTGGAGCACCGCCAGGCATCGGTGGCATATTCGGTTGTGTTGGCATTCCAGAGGGTTGTGTTGGAGCACCGCCAGGCATCGGTGGCATATTCGGTTGTGTTGGAATTCCAGAGGGTTGTGTTGGAGCACCGCCAGGCATCTGTGGTATATTCGGTTGTGTTGCGCTTGGCGCCTGTCTTTCATTCATATCTGTTTTCGCCCTCGGAAAGCTAGGCACTGCTGGCACGCCTGGAGGTGGTGTTGGAGCACCGCCAGGCATCTGTGGCATATTCGGTTGTGTTGGCATTCCAGAGGGTTGTGTTGGAGCACCGCCAGGCATCGGTGGCATATTCGGTTGTGTTGGCATTCCAGAGGGTTGTGTTGGAGCACCGCCAGGCATCGGTGGCATATTCGGTTGTGTTGGCATTCCAGAGGGTTGTGTTGGAGCACCGCCAGGCATCGGTGGCATATTCGGTTGTGTTGGCATCCCAGAGGGTTGTGTTGGAGCACCGCCAGGCATCTGTGGTATATTCGGTTGTGTTGCGCTTGGCGCCTGTCTTTCATTCATATCTGTTTTTGACCTCGGAAAGCTAGGCACTGCTGGCATATTTGAAGGTGGTGTTGGAGCACCGCCAGGCACCGGTGGCATATTCGGTTGTGTTGGCATTGCAGAGGGTTGTGTTGGAGCACCGCCAGGCATCGGTGGCATATTCGGTTGTGTTGGCATTCCAGAGGGTTGTGTTGGAGCACCGCCAGGCATCGGTGGCATATTCGGTTGTGTTGGCATTCCAGAGGGTTGTGTTGGAGCACCACCAGGCATCTGTGGTATATTCGGTTGTGTTGCGCTTGGCGCCTGTCTTTCATTCATATCTGTTTTCGACCTCGGAAAGCTAGGCACTGCTGGCACGCCTGGAGGTGGTGTTGGAGCACCGCCAGGCATCGGTGGCATATTCGGTTGTGTTGGCATTCCAGAGGGTTGTGTTGGAGCACCGCCAGGCATCGGTGGCATATTCGGTTGTGTTGGCATTCCAGAGGGTTGTGTTGGAGCACCGCCAGGCATCGGTGGCATATTCGGTTGTGTTGGCATTCCAGAGGGTTGTGTTGGAGCACCACCAGGCATCTGTGGTATATTCGGTTGTGTTGCGCTTGGCGCCTGTCTTTCATTCATATCTGTTTTCGACCTCGGAAAGCTAGGCACTGCTGGCACGCCTGGAGGTGGTGTTGGAGCACCGCCAGGCATCGGTGGCATATTCGGTTGTGTTGGCATTCCAGAGGGTTGTGTTGGAGCACCGCCAGGCATCGGTGGCATATTCGGTTGTGTTGGCATTCCAGAGGGTTGTGTTGGAGCACCGCCAGGCATCGGTGGCATATTCGGTTGTGTTGGCATTGCAGAGGGTTGTGTTGGAGCACCGCCAGGCATCGGTGGCATATTCGGTTGTGTTGGCATTCCAGAGGGTTGTGTTGGAGCACCGCCAGGCATCTGTGGTATATTCGGTTGTGTTGCGCTTGGCGCCTGTCTTTCATTCATATCTGTTTTTGACCTCGGAAAGCTAGGGACTGCTGGCATATTTGAAGGTGGTGTTGGAGCACCGCCAGGCACCGGTGGCATATTCGGTTGTGTTGGCATGCCAGAGGGTTGTGTTGGAGCACCGCCAGGCATCGGTGGCATATTCGGTTGTGTTGGCATTCCAGAGGGTTGTGTTGGAGCACCGCCAGGCATCGGTGGCATATTCGGTTGTGTTGGCATTCCAGAGGGTTGTGTTGGAGCACCGCCAGGCATCTGTGGTATATTCGGTTGTGTTGCACTTGGCGCTTGTCTTTCATTCATATCTGCTTTCGATTTTGGAAAGGTAGGTTGAGTGCTATAACCTCCCACTTGAGGCATTCCAGGCTGTATACTTGGCAGCGCTGGGGCTCTTGTTGGAATGCCACTATTCGGATTATTCGGGCTTGGTGGAGGAGGAATGTCACCCATTCCAGGCATTGGAGGGTGATTAGTTGGCTTTGGTACCGGCGGCAGGTTCTGCCTGTCCTCTCTACTTCTAGACTTAGTGGGAACATGTGATTCAAGAAAGACGATATCATCTATTAAAAAATTCAAGAAATAAACTGAGAAATGTATTATTTGTTTAACGAAAAAAGTATGCATTATCAATTTCTTTCCATTATTTTTATATCCGAAAGCTATCTTATTTTCCAATAAACATCGGAATTTTTTAATGTGTATTATTTTATATAATTAAGTTATTATTTCTCTCTTAACAGCTGTTTGATGCTTGAGACAGGTAATGTAAGAAACTATTTTAATGTTTTTATATGAGCTCAATATTTTATTTGACATATTTCTTAATTGTCTACCATCTGACATGCAATAAGGTTGTTTGTTCTCTATTGATGTCTATATATCTGTTTTCTTTATTAGTATATAAATATTTATTTGCTTTTGTTTAACCTAATTTTATGTGATATTTTAAAACTTTAACCTTTTTTCCATTTTCTCGTATTTTGTTCGAAATTGGTTTCTTATAGAGTAAGATTTTTCGAAGGAATATTTTAGGGTCAGCGTCTCCTTTTTTTAAACATTTTTTTCAATTGTCTTTATTTTACCTCCAGTTTTTGCAAATATATTCTTGTGCTTAAATTCTTGTGCTATCTTTTATCATTAGAAATGGAATTTAAAAAACTACTAGTTGGTACCCATCAAAACATGATGGTTGTAGAGTAAATAAATGTAGTAATACACAAATTATACTCAACACATCGTTGCCAAATGTTGAAAATCATAATATTAAGAATAGAGAAATACACTTTAAAAAATTACTGTTGAACCCAATAAAAAGAAATATTGTTATTCAACAGTACGAAATAACCCATTTCCGTCAGGTTTAATTCTTTATCTCACAGACATAATTAAGAATAAAAATGGCAGAGAGAAAGCTAGATAGATTCCTCAGAATATACAAATTAACGTGTTTAGGCGGAGTTGCGCTTAGTAAGTATCTAAAGCCAGATTTAAACATGTCACTGAGTATGCGCCGAAAGCAATTTATAATTGTAAATTATAGCTAATTAATAGAAATTGCGTTACAAAAATAAATTTGACACATCTATAAATTACATTCTTTCGTTTAAGACCAAAATGAAGTAAATGGATTCAGTATTTTTTTTTTCACACGAACTGCTCAAAGAATCGGCTTAGCAACTTAAATATATAGATTTGCTCTTTCCAAAAGATTTTTTCTCTACATTGATATTATTTAAACTATTTAAAAGTGCAGACTGAACTATAAACGTTTTAAACTATATTTTTTAACCAAAAAGGACGTTTTCTAGATCCTGATTTTTACACAAACCCCTTTAACGTATCTTTCTGTTAGTCGAGAGTTGTCACTTCATTTGTAAATAAATATATATTACTCCTAGTTTTGACTAACGTTTCATTTCGTGATACGTTTTTATTTTCCTCGACTATATGTTGCAATTTAATTAAGTGTTAAATAGAATCAATTACATAAGGCATATTTATGTACATAACATAAACACTGCTAGCCGTGATGGTCAGGTGTATTGATATTCTCTATACGTTTCACTGTCTACATTTTCAATATGTAATTTTCAGTAAGCAATCATAAATTATTACAAACCAATATAGTCAGAAAAATACAATGAAACAAATTTGCAGACAAATTCTCAGGATTATTTCATCGTTTGTTTCTCCATGTTCTCGCATAAAGCCAATTTCAGCATGAGGTGTAGTGATAAGTCTTACAGCAAGCTTATGGTAAATTTTAAGAATCTTTGAAAGTGAGTCTTTCAACTTTTTCAGCCATAAAAAATGCAGACTAAGGGGCTTGTCTATTAGTTTATCAATTAATATTGTTGTTTATCAATTAATATGTTGTATACATTTCTTTGTTGGAAACCTGCATGATTATTTAGCTACTACTCTATGGCAGTATATTTAATAATATTAGCATTTAATATCTTTATTCTTCTTATTATAAAATTCTCTTTCGGACTAGGAATATTGGAAAAATTACTCTACATCTATCTCATTTTCTAGGTAATTAAATTTTAATGAAAAATAAACTAAATTTTATTTTGAATCCCTAACCTTGAAGAACCCCATTTTTCACACTGCACTTAACTACATTTTCTCTTCCAACAAAAATGAAGTATTACCAGATCAGGAATCGATGCCATCATCATTTGATTCCTAAATAACCGTGCAATGGCAATGATTAAAATTTGAAACCTTTTAATTAATTTCAATTCATTTACAATACGATTCTTATTTGATATTGCACATTAAATAATTTTGCTTGGACTTTTCTTTTCACTCTATTACTTTGTCATTTTGCAGCACTCACTAATTTCATAGTTTTGGACTTTTTTTTTCTTTTTCGTTAACAGTTTCGCTTTTGAAAATGAAAAGGACTTTCAACTGGACTTTTTAATCGAAGAAAAAATGGAAAAAGAATTGTATTTGGAATTTTCTATTTACATAAAAGCAACTATCTATCACCTACGCTACAGTTTTTCATCTTTTTACCATAGATAAAATATGACAGTATAAAAGCCCATATCTCGTAACTGAAGATGGATAGTTATTCGTTATGTTACGATCAGAAAAGCTACTTACAGTCTTCCGTCCCACAAATGCCTCCAGGTACAAAGCATAACACACAAAGTATAGCTAGGATCTCTCCAGACGTCATTTTGACCTAAAATTTTAAGGTTTTGTAAAACATATTGATACTGATTAAATTGCAATATCGTTATGTGACAAATAAATGCAAAAAATCTCAGCTGATTATTCTAAACTTTATATAAATAAAAAGAAAGACCAGATATATTCCTTGCATAGTGGATAACACCAAGATTCCCAAGGGCTAACTTAAGAAAACATGATTTTTTAAGGCCAGAATAAGTAGTTAGATATGGAAAAAATAGCACAAATAAAATGACGAAATTATGCAAATAATTGATGGCTCTTTGGTGGGCACATATTTCATATGCATTTCCGTATTATATTATTTATAAATTACCTCTTCTCTTTGCGCATTCATTTATGTGCAGATATTTTTGACGTTCTTAAGCTACTTTATTATCTCATTACATACAAAATTGTTTTAAATTTCATTTATTTATAAAAACAGTTTTTCCTATACATTATCTAATATTTTAATGTATTTCTAACATAATTAATGTACATCTCCCCCACAAAAAAAAGATCTATTATACTCATTCATACACAGTTCTTTTAAAGTTTTAACTACATCCCTGAAAAACTTTAATGTCTAAATCATTGTCCATTCCTTTTATAAGTATAATCAGAATAATTAGCAATACTATTCATTCACAAACAGTAAATTGTATTTTTTTCCTATTACGGAATGGTACCGAGTTACTGTTGATTTTATTTTTGATTAGAGAACTTTTATTTTGGAACACTTTCCAATTAATATACGTTACCTTAACAGCTTACCTTATAGAACATTGCTTTCCTCAGAATCAGTTAATTCCGGTTTAATGAAATTTTCTTAGAAAGACTAAGTTTGCAACTTACCTGTTATAAGATCCATAAAAAGAGAGCAACGCCGTATTATAGTTTTAATTAATTATGTACTTACATATCTTTAAGTATTCGAAGTATCTGAGTCTCTTTCAATTTTCCAGAATTCACTGGTAATCTGAAAATTTCATGCTTTGCTGCTTTTTGATCATGTTAATTCTTAACATTTAATCATATGCACTTATTAAATTTTACGTTTAATCGCTGTTATAAAACTTCACTGTTTTCTATTTAGCTTATATTTAGCGCTTATACCTATATTTATCCATCTATTTATTATCTTACTTCTTTTCTATTATTTTTTTCATATGAAAGTAATAATGAAAGATTAGAGAGAAAAATAAAAAAGTGTATTAAAACTAAATAGAAAAAAATTACATATTTGAGCTAATTACTTACTTACACACACACACACACACACACACACACACACACACACATATATATATATATATATATATATATATATATATATATATATATATATATATATATATATATATATATGTACTATATATGTATGTATGTAAGTACGTACGTATGTATGTATGTAATTGTGTGCAGATTAATCATTGGTCAGATTAATCTGAGCCTTACATCCTGGATGAGTGATGAAGATATGATGCGTTTCATTTACTCATATTTCATCCTCGTGATAACAACTTAATATACTCGTATTGAAGTAGTAATAATTAAGAAGTCATTGAAAAATAAAATTAAAAATAATATTTTGGTTAAAAATTTTATGCAAAGTAAAAAAAACAATTACTTTCAACCGCTTTTAATACTGTACTCACGGAAAATTATTGAACTGATATTAAATCAATAAATATTATCCATAATCTTGCTACCCTTTCCTGAAATAATATATCCTTTGCTAAAACTTTAATAACATGCTAAAAGAATCCATATATATAAAGTTATTTTGCAAAATTAGAAAAAAATAGCAACAGCAATAAATAATATATAATAATATCAATATTATTAAAAATAATTCTTTTTTTTAAATATACAATGCGATTTCAAATACTGTGATGATTTCAGTCACTGTTCAAATAAAATTTGAGACTAAATTTATAGTTTCTTTTTACCGGGAATAACCAGAAAATTAACTTAAGTCAAGTCATTGAAAAAAAGCCGAAAAAAAAAAAAGAAAGAAAGAAAAAAAAAAGAAGGAAAAAAAAGATTTCTCTATATATAGAATGAAGTATTTAAGAAATGCCTTCCTCCATATAAGAGGGAAGTGTCAAAAATGTTTTATAATGACTTGTTAAATAAGGGTAAGCAAATTGGCACAAATATTAATCATTAAGAACAAAAGTTCCTAGTGTAAACAATATTTTATTAAATTGTAATATTCAAAAATAGTTTAAACCCAAGAGCTAAACATGATATTCTGAATGTACCTTGTCGCTTAAGCAACAGAAAGCAACAAAGAGTCAAGTAAACGAAACGACTCGCTGTGAATACCGAATTTCTTTGTATAACTGCCTTAAAATATATCTCGATACTAATTTTTAGTCTATTTAATTTCTCTTTCTTTAAAATATTTTTATAAATAACAAATTAAAAACTTCTTTAAAAGTAGCTTCGTATATACTAAAAATTAAATTAGAAAGTTTTTTTTTTAATAAAACAGTTAAGTCTTAATTATCACAACATAAATATCTCATTCAGAAAGCTTAAGTAATCACAAAAAGGGTTTCTTTAATGAAATAATTACAATAAAATAAAACAAATTTTCCCACGTTTAGAACAAAACGTTTTAAGAATAATTGCTATCACATTTCAAATAATATATGCTTCATAAAGTTATTTTAAAAACCTTGGAATTAATATTACAAAATTTACTTTTGAAGATATATATAAAACCTTTCAGTTAAATACATTTTTGTAAAGAATTTTTCACAGTTTTTTAATAATACGTGGGGATATTTCGACTGAACTTGACTGGTTTTAAAATTATATTTGATATTTTATAATAGGAAATAATGGTTACTTTACGAAATATATTATGAACTTTAAGAGAATTTCTTAAATTTTTTTAATTAAGAAACTGTTACTTACTAAAGAGAGGAAAGTTCGTTGGATTTCTTCAAATCCTGTGTGCCCTGTAGGCAGCTCAAGAAGTATATATACTAAAAAAATGGGCCACTTCTGGAATTGCTATCAGGCTTTCCTAAATTTGGGATTATTTACAAGTGATTTCCGTAAACATTTTATCTGTTTAGAAAACCTAAATATTTTATCAGTTTTAAAGAATTAACAATGATGTACTCACAATAAATCAGTTCTTCAATTTTAGGAAGAGCTGGTGTGCCGTTTATGGTATTTATTTTTGTATTGTTTCTGTTCGAAAGATAGATGCTAAACTGGAACAACATGGATTTATTATCCCTCCCTTTATACCGAAATTTACAGCTGATAGCACGAAAGCATGCTCAGTATTTCTTACAGATGTGTAAGACAAGGTGTATGACAATGACATCAGGATGAAATTCGGAATCCGACCTTAATAATGGTATTGCACAATCAAGTGTTGGGAACAATACTTCCTCAGCTTTGTTTACTTTGTTTACAATGTTTTGTTTAGTATTCTACAAAATCGTAGTTCAAGATTATTTTACTCTGACGTGTAAATCTCTTAGAGACCTACTGAAAAGAAGCATTGTTGAGACATAATATATTTTATTTAATTCATATGATTTTAAATCAAAAGAAATTTTTAACAATTATTTTTAATACTATGGGAAGGAAATACCCCTATTTTTATTTTAAGCTATATTTATACCATACAATTTTTATATTTAGTCATCATACTGCATCTGTTTAAACTATTAACTGAGCCCCTCATTTGCCAAATCGATTAACTCCATAAAACAAAAAGTCGAGAAAAGTGATAAATAGTATATATGATTTTTTAATTCCTTTTAAAATATAAATTCAAATAAACTTAGTAGAATCTATTATTGCAGATGTAGCTTTTATCTAACGACTTATAAAGGTATAGGATAGAATATCCTTGGAATGATCGTTATTACTATTACAATTTTTGCGAGACTGAGGGACTTAATCGATTTGGCAAGTGAAAAAATATCAAATTCGTTCTTCAAATTAATTTTTATTGCAGAAAAACTTCATTATCATACATTTTTTATTGAAGAATTTTCGCAACAATGAATGTAATAACTGTTCTATTACTGATACAAATAGTATTATTAGTTTGCTTAAATTGATTCATCAGCAACATAAATGATGTCTTATATCTTCGTCAGCTGTATTTGAGGTCTTGTCATGTCGATTTGTCTTAAATTTTTATAATAATCATATTTAACAGGAGGAATGAACTTCAACAGGACCTTCATACCTTTCCTCTTGTCATAATTCTATCTGTAGGCTATAACGAAGGCTAGTCTACATTTTTCAGACCTAGTGGTATACCTGCTACAGATATTCTTATATTAATGGCATTAAATTCTGAATCTTCGTTAAAGTCATATTTGAATTCTATAACGTGGAGTTTCGACCTTTCTAATTTTATCCAGTGCGTTTTAAGCCATTTTTTACTGATAACCCTGTAACTGTTATTTTTCTGTTAATGACAGAATTTTGTAAAGGTTTTGTTAAGAAAAAATCCTGTTGATTCATTTGAACCACATTAAAAGGTGCTTTCTTTTGAAAGGTTTTGATAATATTGTACCAATCATCTGGTGAAAAATTGTTTTGAATTTTTTTCGCATGTGACTAAGTAATGGTAAAATTTTAATCATTGGACAAATAAGTATGTCTACTTACCATAAATTTCATTTCAATTGACTCAGCTATTTTTAAGGCAAGTTCAATAAATTTATGACAGTTTTGATATTTCTATTTTGCTCGGTACATTATTCTGAATAGGTTATTATTTTTTCAAAATTTTTAGCATGTCTTTATATACTTCATTACTTAGACTTTAACTGATTAATTATTTTACATTTTTGTGATGAAACAACACTAAGCAATTTTCCATTATCATCAAGTACTTGGTTCTGCGTTTGAATTGCATTATTGCAACGATTTACATTGAGGTTTGAAGTTAATAAGATTGGCTTCTGAAATAAATTACTTATTATTCGATGGCCAAAAACACTTTCTCCTTTAGTAGTGTTAATCCTTAATATTAGGGAAATTTATTGTGAATAGAAAAAGTTAGGAGTTAATCAAGTGTTTTGTCACTAAAATTTTAAAAAATTTGAAAAGTGGAGCTAATCGATTTGTGAATGGCTCATCTCATCAATACATATAAAAAACTATTTCTGTGTAAGTGTTAACCATGAATGACAAAAACAAAAAGAGCTAAATGTATGTGCAATGAAGAACTAAAATCATTGCATATTCAGTATTCAATAAACAATCATTTTTTGTTATGCCCATGATTTGACATTATATAAGTAGCTCATTAGTTGATAGAAAACCTTTAAATTCTCTGGAATATTTAAGAGCAATTAGTCTTAAACTCCCATAGTGATTAAACTCCCATCTTTTCACGTATTTACCCAATTTTTGTCACCAAAAGGCTTTTAAGGTACTTTAGAGTTTTACTCTTAATGCTGTAACATCATAGGTAAGTAGGTAGGCTATTCTCTGAGGCTTTTTAAAAATTACTAGATTCTGGACCAAGAAAGACAGAGTCCTAATTGTAAATGATAAGGCCACATCTTAAAACAAAAACTTAACAATTTAATAACAAAGAAATTTAACATTAAACAAGTACAACATAATCAATTGAATTTTAACTTAAGTGCAGATTTAGCAGCGCGCTCCGAGACCCGGATAGCCTCTTCACAGGAGCTTAAAAAACACGACCGCATGGTCTGGTCGTTACAAGGGGGATTCTCTTGAAAATAACAGAGTCTCGGATATATACTCTGCTTGAAGTCTTCGCCGGGTGCAACCGTCTTCTCAGAAATTGTTTTCCAGAGCCGGGGCAGGCAGATTAGCGGGTGACAGTTCTTAATGACGAGCATACCGGAAAATTTTATTACGTTATAGTGTCAAATTCGCAATGAGTTATTTCAAAGAAAGACAGTTTTACGAGGTGATGGGAGACGCTTCGGTTTTTCAAAACAGATATTTCCACAGCTTCCTTGAGAAACCGATATGACTGGACTTAACTTTCAGGCAAAAAATTCTGGCGGCATTTGCTGGTATCGTTTTTTAATCCGCTCGGAATCCACACACGTTTTCAAAACGATGGGAACTAGAAAATGGTATTCCGATAAGCACGCAGCTGTGTATCGTGCACCCTGTGAAGTCTTGAGAAAAATAACCCATACTTTCATTACGCTACAATGCAAATCAGCGTGAAAAAATTGCGTTCGTTTTAAAAGTTGCATTTTGAAAAAGAAAAAAAAAATCAATTTTACATAAGTCGGTAGATGGAATTTTCCAATGAACATTCTCTGATAACTGCCTTGAAAATGTGTAATTGCTTACTGGGAACTCTTTCAGAAGTGATACTACTTCAGAAGTGGTATCCCTAGAAGCGAGGTCCGAATGAATCAGGCATTTTCAATACAGGTTAAATTGGGTTAGTTTAATTTGGGACAGTACTCTAGTCTTCGGTTCGAGTCATTTTCTGGGCGTTATTAGCATCTCTGAGAGATCTTTTTCGCTTAATTATTTTTCTTATCAGCTATAATTCTTGAGATGGATTTTCAAATGCACTGAAATATTTTTCAGTGGCTCTCTCTTCCTAAAAAGTTAAACACGGGCCCTAGACACTGCGATAGCAACGCTATGCTTCGTAACCACTTTCTCTTCCCATATTCAAATACCTATTTAAACTTCTGTTTCCCATTCACTTTATAAGACTTTATAAGAAAAGAAATTTGCATTAATTATTGCTTTTAATAACCATTACAGAAAATATTACTAAGAATAATTTTACGTTAAATTTAACTTTATATAAGTGGGCCCGATATGACCTAGTGGTAACACTTTGGGCTAATCACGACAAGCGCCTTTAAATACCTTCCTGTCTAGGTCGAATACGGGAACGTTAAATCCGTAGACCGGAAAGTCCTTCCAAGAGGGTAGTGGGTGGGGGAAGGGGTGAGCCCTCCAAATGTTGGCTCTTGGGCTGCTTGTTCAAAATTGAGATGGCACCAATGAAGGAGCAATATTGTCACACCTGTATGGGGCTCCGAGATAAAAAATACTCAACAATTTCTTCAGTTGTACGCGAATGTTTCGCTATGAGAAGTGCCCCCTGCATTAGCAAAAAAAACTTATTGATAAAAATTAATAGAGCAGAGGCGTTTAGGGACCAGTTTACAAATTTTTGTGTCAAAGGCAATAATCCCTAAAAATCCAAATGCATCTCTTGAAAAATAGAATTTCGGATTTCTATTTGCTTTACGTTAGGAGTTTTGTCCATAAATCTTCTTTATTACTACCTACGAATTGTTCTGAATACTCATTTCGAGATAAAAAAAATAAATAGGATAAAATTAATTCATTTGCTATTTAAAACTCGTACAAAATCGAGTTTTTTAATTTAAATTATAAAATTGGACACATAATTTTATGAAAATTTATTTCAAGTTGTTATTTTGCTAATATCTGTATTATGCATTAAACACTGTAATCAATAAAATCCAACTCCTTTCGAAGATGGCTTATAAAATCGAATGCAAGATCCAACACTCTTTTAAAATATGTATTATGGGTATTTCCTTGTTTGCACAAAAAGAGAGTAATCTGCGATCTAAATTAATATTTCGATATTGATAGCCTGGGGGAAAAATAGAACAAAGGTGTCTTATTAATTATTTGTTTCAAATGATTTCTTACATTAAATCTCATGTTTTATAAACAGCACTTTCAGCCATTTGTGGGGCATAAGAATCCGCCAAGAAATATGTTTAAGGACAAAGGAATGCAATTATGGATTACTTCTTTAGGTGGCCATGGCAATAATGGGGAAAACTTTTCTCATCTTCTTGTATGACTATTTTATATTAAACATGGCAGTTGGCGAGAAACGTAATTCACAATATATTTTTTCACATGGCCCGGACTATGTAGTGATCAGGACGCTAAATTTGAAGATGAGGGACGTGAGCTTCAAATTATGTTCTTGGCAGGCGATCATTATGGGGCCGCTGAAAAAAGAAATGACAAATATGGATTTCCAAAAAAAAAAGTAACATCGGTAAATGATTAATAGATAAAAAAATCAATAAATTCTGTAGAGGCTAACAGCCTGTGTCATTGCCTTCAAACAGATAGGGAAGTATGTGAGAGAAGTTACTGAAGCTAACAGGACTTCATATTCACTGATTAGTTCACCTGGTAGAATATCAGCCAGAGGTTTATAAACGCACGTTTGAATCCCGCTCCTAGCAGGCAGTTAATTACTGTAAGCCATTGATGTTACCAGTTCAATGTAATTTAGTAATGTTACATTGCAAATATTGTTCTGTTTTAATATTTTATTCATAAGCAAGTACAATGTAAGCAAATGCAGTAAGGAATATCGGAAAATTTTAAGAATGTCAAAGAGTTATGTTATAATTTTGGATCATATGAATTTGTTGAAGTCTTCAAAAATTAAACCGTTTTAAAAAATGTCAAAAGAGAACGTAGCAAGTAAGACTCGCTAATCTACACACGGATAATCCAAAGGGTTTCTAGCCCATCCCCATTCAGTCGCGACTTGACATCATTGGTATTCTCCTAACTAGCGACAAATGATTGACACCAATAGTGTAGTCAAAATACAGGGTGTCCGGGCTAAAGGTATCCAAAAGTTATGGATTATTTTTACGGAGCTACCCATTACAATTTTTAGAAAATTATTTAAATAGAAAGAACATCTCACCAAGTTTTAATATCAATCATAGATTTCA
Source organism: Dolomedes plantarius (assembly GCA_907164885.2). Taxonomy (NCBI): domain Eukaryota; kingdom Metazoa; phylum Arthropoda; class Arachnida; order Araneae; family Dolomedidae; genus Dolomedes; species Dolomedes plantarius. The sequence continues at coordinate 94,743,347 of OU015494.1, read as the reverse complement.
ATCGTAGTATCATAGATTTCGATGTGTGCACCTTTTGTAGCACGACAAACGTCTAAATGGTAATCCAGTTCTTTCCAAGTGTTTCGCACGTCTAAATGGTAATCTAGTTCTCTCCAAGTGTTTCGCAGCATATCAGAAGCTATTACACGAATTGCTTTAATGATACGCTTCTTCAACTCATCCACAGTTTCAATTTTTTGTTTATACACACCGGATTTAATGAATCCCCAAGCATAAAAGGTCTAATAACTCCTGATATGCTACAAAACACTTGGAGAGAACTGGATTACCATTTAGATGTTAGCCGTGCTACAAAAGGTGCACACATCGAAATCTATGATACTATGATCGAAATATATGATTGATATTAAAACTTAGTGAGATGTTCTTTCCATTTAAATAATTTTTTGCTCATGACTTTTGGATACTTTTAGCTCGGATACCCTGTATTATTAATGGAAACCTAATATATCAATCTATATTGGTTTCTGTGTTAGTCTTTGACCTTAAATTTCATTATTATTTCTTTTTGGAAATTATAATGTCTTAACCTGAGTATACTTTATTAGTTGGATTTTTTGGTGATCATAGGTTGTAGTCTTTAAATTTATAGTGAGAATATGTATTACAGACTTCTATTTTTTCAGTAATGAAGAGGGGATACTTGATATTGAAACGAGTTTATATTTTTTTTCACTAACGAAGATATGGATTTAATACAATTATGCATTTAGTATCTATTTCTGAAGGTGGAGAGACCACTGGTCAAAGAGGGGTGGAGAATGAGATGCAACTGAGTACTATAATTTCTACTCCTTACGCTTAAGAGCCATAACTACTTACTAACAGCACCTAGTAATTGTAACGATATTCATCGATTTCCATATCTGCTATTTAATTTTGGAACAGACCGCATGCAACATAGTTATATTGTTAGATATATATTCATATAAAAAGTTTAATAAGAAAATTGGGAGTTGAAAACACGCTGCAAAATAACGAAAATTACTTTGTATCAATAATCTTAAATAATAAACAATAAATACATCATTTTCTATTTCACATGAAGACGCAAAAGTGCTTTATTACATTTATGTTTAGTTATTATGGTTGCAGGGAAGTAATATCAATGTAAAATAATGAAAATTAAAATTTCTACACTGATAGTGATGATCAAATATTTGCCTATCATATCGTGCTAAAGATCTTAAATTTTTGCTATTATTTATTGTAAATTAAATTTCAGCAAAAAAACTATATTTTTAACAAGATTGAGTAAGATTATACTTTTCATTATGGCTTCAAACTTCTTTTTAGACGTATGCACAATTTTAAATGTCCTGGGGCATTAGGAATTTCTTTTCTATAGTATTTTGTAAAATTTACTATTTTCATTAATGACAATACATACAACTTTTAGACGATTGGGCTTGAAATTTCAAATAAATTACAATTCCTACATCTAAATAATAAAAGAAAGGATCAATTAGAATTGCTGTATCTAGACAGATTATCTATGTGTTGAGGAGACAAAACTAAAGAGAATTTAAACTCAAGGAAATTTATATTAGATTATTATTGTGACCCGGTAAAAATTATGTGCAGTCATATTTTGATAGCGGGAACTCTAAGAATAAGTTTATACTCATAAACTCGAATAAAGTTTCTGCGGGGGCCTAATATTAGATAAATTATGTAATCTTATATGAGCATAATTTTCCCCATCAATATTTCATATGTATATAAGGTTAACTTAAAGAAAAAAACTTTATTTAAAAGACATAAGCTTTTATTACTTTACTTAACATAACCATCTCTGTATAATCTAAACTTTTTAAACTGTTAGTATTTCGTCTGTAGTGAATTTAAGCTGAAAAGGAAAACTACTCATGGACTTTGGCTACCCCAACAATTTCAGAGCAGAAAGCCTAGGCAGTCAGGTAATATATCTCTCTATATCACTGAGGGAAATGGGGAGAGTGTCAGATAAGGTAAAGGTGACAAGTAGTACAGAAGCCACTGAACTCTGGTTCAAGACTTTGTTTAGTTTGTCCCGCTTACTTAATCGGGCAACAATGTTTTTTCTCTAATGGCATCAGAGAGATTTGAATTATGTAAGAAACAGCCTGTTTGCTTAAGATGCTTACGATAAAACATTTTTAGATCTAGAAGATAATTGAATTTTTTGTGAGATATTCTTTCTTTCCAACAGTTTTGCGTTGTGTTCTCCCCACAAAGGTTCTACATTCGGGAATACGAATGGAAAAAGTTAAATTTCGCCTTGGTAAACACGTCAGCATGAGCGCAAGTTTTAAACACAGCCATCTTATAATGCCATGCCTGTATTATCGTTTCGTTGGCAACCCAGAAAAAAGCAAAATAATTTGATTCATGCAGGTACGGAGCTAAGTATTTATATTTGGTTCATCAAAAGGAACTGTTCGTTTTATTCCCCGTATGGAATGAAATGCAATATTTTCAATTGGAAAAGAGCTAAAGAGCTTTAAAATTGTTCTTTTAATATTCCAATAATAGATTAGAGTTATTTTGTTAAACAGAGCAATGAAAGTATTTTGCAATAATTTTAGCCATTTTTGTCTCTTATAACTGAGCACTGTTAATGATAAATGTATTGCATTTCAATGAGATAATTCTTACAGCTAAAAAGCATACTTTTGTGTCTTTTAAGTTTTCTTTTCAGGCCCATATCATCATAATATTCCCTCTCATTCTGATCTTTAAACTGTTAACAAAATACTTCATTTTCGATTTTCATAGGAAACTATAGAAATGAGAGTATCTATGATAGTGTACCAAGAAAAAATTTCCCCAATTGTTAAAAATAATCTTGTGTGTCATAAGGATTAAATTGATCATTGAATCTTGAATTAATTGAAATTATACTAAGATATTCAAAGACACTATTATGATGGCTTGAATTATGAAGAGGAATAGACATTCATGCCATGTAATTTTGATATAACAATGTATCTGAAATGTCATACTTGTAAGATAATGAAAGGGGTCCAAAAAAAATTTCCTTCTCCAAATTCTCCATGAAAACAGTGACATGATACTATGGAAATTACAGATTATTCCACTGGCGTTTATTTAAGGGGGTCCGGGACACATTTAAAATTTTTTTTTATTTATTGAGTTAAAATTTTGAATTTTTTTGTGATGGTTAACCACAAATGGTTAATTTGTAGACAAAATCACATTATAAAACTCTTCAGAAAGTTTAAAAAAAATTTTTTAATTTAAAATTTTTGAAAAAAGTGGGGTAATTTAAAATCGTTATAACTCGAAATATTATTTGTCGAGTTTCAAAACTTTTTCATTTAATTAAACAGAAATATATAAGTTTTAATTTTGATTCAGCATTTTTTAAATATTAATTTTTAAAAAAATTAAAAATATTTAGATTAAAATTACAAAAAAAAAATGATGTAACTTATTTTTTAAAAATCATATTTTCAAAAGTAAATATTTTTTTCAAATTTTCTGAATCAAAATTAAAATAAAATAGTTGAAAAAGACATGTTCCAAGTTTCAACCATTTATCTTTAACGGTTCTTGACTTATAAAAATTTAAAGACGAGAGAGGGGGGAAAAAACCATCATTCAGAAAAACGCACTTACAGGTTTAAAGAATAATTGGCTACTATTAGAATGTTGAAAAAAAATAATAATTTCTCCTGTTCTAATTAAGATAGAAACATGATTTAAACGTCATTTTAAGCGTAAAAGAACACAGAAATTTTTAATGCAATAAAAAAATTTTTGAAAATTTGAACAATTTTGTGTTTTGGCCCCCCTTAAAAAAATCACTTATCATATCGATTGCACGTTCCTATCCCAGGTGTCCCCACGGTCCACCTACAGTGGAATTTTCCCGTTTTTGAAAACCCGGGTCTCAAGAGTGTCCGTGTTTTCGACACTGTAGAGCAAAAAATAGCACTAGATACGCCTTTCCAAAAGCTTCCATAATCTCTCCATACGTTCCAAAACCTCTACTTGAAATCCCCGCAAGGGGGTTCTCTTCCTCCGTGATGTCAGCGAAGAAGCCGTACTATAGTATCGTTTTGTGGGCACCGTATCGGCAAAAGATAGCGCCTTTCCAAGAGCTTCCTAAATCTCTGTAAGTTCCAAAACCCTATGCCCAGAGAATTTATCCCGAAACTAAGCATTCGGGCGAGGACTCCGAATTCTCCGTGAAAACGGTGACGTCCTATTATCGAAATTGTAGAGCATTCCGCTGGCGTTCTTTAAATATTTTTTAAAAAAAGACTTATCAGGACGATTGCAAGTGGACCGATTGCACGCTTTTTCGGGTACTCCCGAGGTCCAAGAACACTGGAGGTCGTTTTTTTTTTAAAAATCTCGGGCCGCAAGGGGGTCCGGATCTTCCGCGATGTCAGTGGAGACTATTTTCTAAAATATAAATGTGCCCTTGATTATGAAAGTGGTCTAAGTTATTGTGCCTGTGAATACGAAAGCCTTACTATTCCGCCTTACTATTTCTGTGATCAGATGGCAAAATGTTATGTCACGCCTTTCGAAGAGCTGACATAATTCCTCTAAATTACAAAACCTTATTCCCAGAGAGTTTATCCCCGAAAGTAATCAATTTGTCTCGGGCTCTGAATTCGCCATTAAAACGGTGAGTGATATTATCAAAATTACAGGTTACTCCGCTGCTGTTCATTTAAAAAAACTGAGTTATCGGGATCTGAGTCACGTGCACGTCCCCCTCCTTTGTCGGATGCCCTCGAGGTCCACCTACACTCGAATTCATTCCTTTTATAAAAATCCCGGGCCGCAAGAGGGAGGAAAAAATATGAATTATTTTATATTATGTTTATTTTATATAAAATAATGCATTTAAAATCAGTGTTTCTTACTTTTCACTCATTGATGTATTTCCATATTTTAAGCATCTTGTATATTGAAATTTACATCTTAGTTTATACTGATACATAATAACTGTTTCAAGATAGCTCTCATTTAAAATGACTTGTTCATATACCAATTGAAAATTTGAATCACAACACACACAGATCTCTTCATGTAATATTGGCTTGTATTAAAAATGTTTGAAAATAACTGTCTTCATACCCGAATTTCCGGTTTTGATTCCATTATTCTAAACATCAAAAAAAGGGAATGTCTTAATGTTGTGTCAGTCGCTTGGAAAATTAAGCAAAATGTGCTCTCGGAAAATCCATAAAAACTAGCCGTTAAACTATTAACAATTTTTTGAAAAAATCTCAAAATAAGATCGCTGTATGCGATATACTATACGGTACTTCATTGTTTTCCCGATCTTTTTACTAAACATTATTTAATGTTTCAGGTAATATCATTTTGATCTGGAATTCAAAACATGATTTAGGCAAATTTATATTGTAATTGTGTTTGATCATGCTTAATAAACATTTACTTTGAAATGCTGATAAAGATAATTCCTTACAATTCTCTCTTTCTGCATTGTTTTAATGTATACACAACAAATGTTTGCTATCTATGTTATACAAAAATAGCTACTAATTCATTTTTATTAGCACTCGTTCAAGGTAATATATTGAAGGAACTATTTTCTGTTCTCCTCAAACTGATAAGTATTTTTTAACTTTGTTTCAGTTATTACCCAATGCCAAACTACTTTAATGCAGTATTATCTAATCTGTCATATTAGGATAAAATATAACTGCAATTTTTTAAAACGAAAACGTCTATTTAGGAAGCATTCAATTATCTGAGAGAAATAATTGCACTTACTTAGAACATTTGCGCCCTTGATTATGAAGTGGTCTAAGTCATTGTGCTGGTGATTACAAAAGTGGTGTATGTCATATATTTTTCACTTAGATATATTTAAAGGTTTGAACGAAGTAAAAAATATTTCTATACTATATAAAGAAAAACATTTCAAAAACATATTTACGGTTCAATTTTTAATTTTTGCAATGACTGCTTCAGATTACGGTGATGTAAAAGAATGCAACGGGAAAACTATTTTTTTTTCGTCTTTAGATTCTTGACTTACACCACTTTCGTAATCACGGGCACAATGAATTAGACCACTTTCATAATCAAGGGCACATTTATACTTTAGAAAATAGTCATGATCTAAATTATCCAATTCCATGATACTAGAATAAACTATAAACTAGCAGTCATGCATTTTTAAACAGGTATATGAGTCTACTGAGTTTATTACATCGTGCCTCAAGCATAATATTGTTATTTGAAATTATACACTTCACGCAACAAAATGTATGAATGTTACAAGCTATACGCTTAAAATTTTAGTTTTTATAGTTATTTCATCATAATTGTATTCCAGTGCAACAGACTTATAGAAGATAGACGTTCATTTCCGCAATACGCAATAAAAATGCAGAGAAAAATGCCAGATAAAAGAAAAGAAAATTTCGCAAGAAGAGTAAAACCAGGCTGAACAAACACGAAAAGGATTAAGGCGGTGGGTGCATCAGTTTACATCTCCATCCACAATTTCCATGTAAGCTAGTGGAATTTTCATCTCATTATTTTGAGTTATACTGCAAATGCATATTTTTGAATTGTTATTTTGTCTATGATTGTAGACGTTTAAAAACCAAGCAGTATTTTTTAAGATACAGTTTTTCAGTAGTTAATTTTTATAGGACATTAAATTATTCATATCTACTGCTAAAAGATTAACACTGTTTTTGAAAAAAAAATAAATTAAAATTAAATGATTTTTGAAAAGCACGGCCACTGCATTTAACCCTCTAAACCTCAGGGTTTTTTTCTGTTTCTTTCTTTCAGATTAAAAAAGCGTTTGTGATGAATTATACCATTCTCTAGTTTGGTATTAAAAAGCGTCAAAAGTGTGCCTATGAAACTTTTGAAATCTGAGACTTTTGAATATCAAATTGTAGGATAGAATAATTTCTCCCAAACGCTTTTCAAGCTCAAAATGTGTGATTGAAAATGTTTATTGTCAAATGCAGAAAGCAGAATTAAAAATTACGCATTTACAAACCCGTGATAAAAAATTTCTCAGAAGAAAATTCCCCGTAGGTGACTGAAGATCTGCAAGGTCGCCCCTTAAAACTACATAGATACTTGAATATAATACATGAAATTTTTCTTGACCCAATAAATAATTTGTCATCGATTGTTTACACTACATATTTAACTGAGAATGGGTGTTTAGTATTATAATTTTAGATGGTAAAAAAATCGAATGAATAATTTTCCAATTTATATACACATGCTTTACTTCTATAAGATGATGGCCGAATGGCTAGGGCTCTGGCATTTGGTTCAGATCCAGTGGGTTTGAGTCCCACTGTTGGCATGCATGTTTGTAGCCGTTCGGAATCGGCTTTAAACTGTAGGTCCCGGTCTAATTAGCCCTCGTGTAGCAAAAAGTTAACCGTAGCGCTGCAAACCTATATAACGATGCATTTCATTGTTAAATTATGCATATTTTTATATATGTGCGTGTGTGCGCGCATTCAATTTATATAATCTATATATATAAAACGCATAGGTATGCGGCACAAAAATCGACGATATTTCTACACTCCGAATGGCAATGGCTGCAACTACCGGATGTAAACATTAGCGGCCATCCGTAATTTAAAACTGCATGTGTGTAGTGGCGACATTTGTCACAACCGCTGATCTCTTAACAAAATATGTTTAGACTTATCAATTCCAGGGTTTAGTCATGGACAGTTGTATGTACGTTTATCTAGAGTCCGTTCTTTTGATTCTGTCACTGTAGTATCTCCTACTTTTGAAATACTCAACTGTGTATATCAAGAAGTTTTATGAATATCATAGTTGCAATCAACTCTATATTTTAGTACTTGCTGAATTTTTTACTCCATTTTAAAAGTGAATATATTTTCCCAACAATTTATTATTTGATATGATTAGGTGTAGATATCTGAATTGTGAACAAAAGTACATATAGAGAGTGATGTAATCCATATTATATTTTAGTATTTGCTGAATTTTTACTCCATTTTTTTAAGAGAAAAAAAAATTTCCCCAACAATTTCTTATTTGATGTAATGATAAAGTGTAGATAACTTAAATTTCAAAAAGTAATTTTTTAAATCATCGGTGTTGGGTTTCTCAGTCTTATCTTTAACTCTGTTCTGAAGTAATGGAAATTCACATTTTTTAATCACGATGTTTTAGAATCAGCCTTACAGAGAACTTAGCAATGATTATAAAATTTTTGGCTGAGCTCCCATTACCCCTTAACAAAGTATATTTATGATGACAGGTAATGGTAACATTCCTTACATAGATTACTTTCAGTTGAGTTGTTTTGCAAAAGAAAATATAAAACTAAAAGCGACCATGCTGGTCACGCAGCGGCTAGTATAATAAAATCCCTTGCAAGTGCTTGGTAAATTCTGGTTTGTTTATTTATTTTCAAAAGGCACTAGAATTTTTTCCTACACAAAGGCTAAAAAGATAGGGCATGTTGGATTTTGGAAAACTGCAGTCTTTGTTTGCTACACGTGGGCTGTACAGACCGAGACTTATAGTTTAGAGCCGATTCCAAATGGCTACAAATAAGCATTGAAGATCTGAGCTCTACCATTCGGCAATCGTTCTGCTGTAAAAAGACCGGGACTCTCAAATAAAAGTGAGACACATAAGTATAGTTGTTTATACTTTTAGTGTAAATTTAAGATTTTAAAAATTACTTCAATAACACATTGTTTATACTTCTGGAATTAATACAGTAAATTGTTTTCTTTTATTAATATTTGAAATATATTTACACAAGATATCGTACGCGTATTCTTATAAAGATTAATATAGTTTTTTTTTTTTTTTAGTTTTTTTTTAAACCAATGCGGAGGCACATGTCGTGAAGACATTCGCCTATAATACACCACAGTTTTGCTGGCCATTTTGTTATGGGGGCACCATATATGCGGACCAGCATTACCCCTATGAAGGGACGACACAAACGGAGGCGTTTTAGTGGCGTGACTCCGGGATTCGATCCGAGCACCCTCAGCACCGAAAGCCAGCGCGCTGTACCACAAGGCCGCCACAGGCCTCAAGATCAATACACTGAAATGTGTCACGGACAAATAATTTCAATAACAAATTTCGATAGACGATTTTTTTTAAATAAATTCATAGAGACTGAGCTAACCATCAAATCGGCGATAAACCGGAAGGCCAGTTACTAATAAAGGAAAATGAAAACTGATATTTTAAAGAAAATATAATAGAAAAGATGTTGAATTAGGGAAAAGAAGAAAGCTATTTATAAAGCACAAAATCGAAATATCGTCTTATCAGTTTAATTTTATCAGACTTTCAGTTCACTTCCCCTTCTTGGTTAAATCAACACATCATTTTGAGAGTTGAAAAATTGTCCAAATTAAACAATCACTAAGATTATTCGGAGTAGAAATGGTTGCGATACAAACAACAACAAACAAAAAAAAAAGAAAAAAAAGAAAACAAAACGGACCTCAAAGTGTGCTCTAAGTTCTTTACTTTATGTATATAGCTCACAAGTGCAGATTAAAAAAAGTCACCGAGATATTATTGCAAAAATAAACTTCTTAGATACTAACATTTCAGAGAAATCGAAACTAGCCAAATGGAGACATGCGGGTGTCACGTGTGTCTTTTTGTTTATTCCTCCTCTTTACCGAGAGCTTTTTGTAAGTAATAGAAACATTTATGTTAGAAATATTATATATTCTCTTCTCTCTACCCGTATCGTAAAAATTCTGTTCCTCCCTCTACATACAACACATCAGTTGAATGATTCCTTTCGGCTTGCTCTAAAATATTTTTATGCTGATTCAAAGCATATGAATCATTCTCTCTGTTTTAGAAAACAGCAAAAAATTTAAAGATATATTACATGAGCGTAACCCGAAAACTGTCAAAATGAAAAAGTTACACAAATGCTACATGAATATGGGAGGAAAATAGACATTTTAATTGTAATAAAACTATTAGAATTAGCTCATGCACGAATAGCAATACAGTGGTACCTCGACTTACGAGTGTCTCGACTTACGAGTTTTTCGAGATACGAGCATTCTCTCGGTAGATTTTTGCTTCGAGTTACGAGCTAAAATTCGGGTTACGAGCAAGCTTCAGATATCCCATCGCTACTTTGAGCAGCGAATGCCATGTTACGTGCTCATCAAATAAGAACACAAGAAGCATATAATATTTACAACCTTTATGTGCAATTATTATACAATTGTATAATATTATTCTGAGACTACTATCCAGACTTAAACCGAAAGATTGGATTCTGAGAAAAAGTTCTTCGGATTCTCAGATAAGAAGAATCTGGACATACAGCCACAGTGAACGATGTAACAATCGCCCAGCTTCCGTGTCTCAGTCGTTCACTTTAAGAGAGTAGCTGGTAATAAAAGCGAAAGTGAAGACAGCGGGGTGAAAAGATCAAAAATCAACGAATAAGATTTAATTTCTCAGTTCAGCCTTTCTCCTCCTCTTCCATCAGCATCTCCAAGGTAAATGTTGTACATTACACTTAATAAAACAAATTTATTGCAGTACATTCTATTGTATTGTGTTTTTATACAATGTTCGTCGTTTATAAGCACGCTTTTCTTATTTAAAAACATGTATAAAAAAATTGCGGTGTTTTGGGGGAGCCCGAAACGAATTAATGGCATTTCCATTCATTTAAATGAGGAAAATTGATTCGAGATACGAGTATTTCGAGTTACGAGCTAAGTCATGGAACGAATTAAACTCGTAAGTCGAGGTACCACTGTATTATTGACTTTGTAGATTATGTTAAAAATACATTACTGTAAACTTTCAGGTTAGGAAAATTAGATAAAGATCATAAAAATAAAACTCCAAAATTAACAAAATGAAAAAAATAACGCAAATAATATTTGAATATGAGCTAAAATGGGTATTTGAATTTTAAGAATATTAGAGTAAACTCGAATTAGAGTAAACTCGAAAACAAATAACGATGTTGCTGATTTAATACATCATATTAAAATGAATTACAGATTAGCTGGATTAATTAATCTGTAAATTCTTTCAGACAAGAAAAATTAAAAGACATATATACATTTTATGTATAAGAGGAAACAAACTAGTTAACGTTACGATTATATAGAAACTGGTGATATTAATTTTTTTTTCCGCGGAGAAAATTGTAAAAATTTTATTTAATGTATTGTGGAGTAATACTTAGTCTGAATTTCCCTATTATTATTCAGTCATTAAATTATGAAATTTATCTTTTATGACAGTAGTAACGTCCTTTTTTTTTCCTGTTACGATTTTCCTGTAGTATTGTTGTGATGATAATTAATAGTTTAGAAATAATTAACGTTTATATTAATATCGGGTATTCAGATAATTAAATTGGTAAAGTAAGTAAGAAGTAAGTAAATTTTAGTAACGATTGTGCTTTGTTTTATAAATTTGTTTCGGATTGTATGCTATGGTCGCACTGTCAATTTCAAATTAGGGAAATAAACTGTGGACAGAGTGTAATGTTTTTGCAATGATTGTTTTAACCGAGGATGATTATTTTACTATGCAGTTTTTTTGTGTATATGGTTTAATTGTAAGTTGAGCATACAGTTGTGGTAATGAAATGTTTTAGATATATGTTAGGTGTTCAATGTTTCATTTTTGCTTGTTTATATACAATTGTGGTAATGAAATTTTTTCGGGTAGTATGCTACATGTTCCATGGTTTATAATTTTGTTTAATAAGTAATCTCTCGTGTATATGTGTTTTGTTATGTGACCCGGGTCGAATGGGAACAATATATCACATTGTGTAATGTAATTTTATACTTTAATCAATTCTTTTAATTTGTGAAATTTTTCCACGGTGTTCTGTGTTTTTAAAAAAAAAAAAAAAAAATTTGTGCCAAATTTTTTTTCTCGCGGAAAAGGAGGTATTTGTTGTGATGATAATTAATAGTTTAGAAATAATTAACGTTTATATTAATATCGGGTATTCAGATAATTAAATTGGTAAAGTAAGTAAGAAGTAAGTAAATTTTAGTAACGATTGTGCTTTGTTTTAATAAATTTATTAAGCCTCTGCTAAATATGTCTGAGGGTTTAAACTTGTGATGATCAATTATTAATTGATTTGATTAATGTCATCGCATTTGGAGAAGTGTGCGCAAGTTTCTCTAAATGTTTTGACATTGAGAAGAATTAAGTTTGAAATAGATCATCACAGGATTATACCTTATTGTTAAAAATATGGGTAAATTAATAATCCTTATTTATAAACCTTGTGAATGGCTGGTATAATTTTTTTTGGCTGGCGGTTTGTAAGTTAAATGGTAAAAGTTTTAGAAATATTCTTTGTTTTCCTTTTTTTTACTTAAAAATGACCCTTTGCCTAGCAACAGCTTCCATAGCCTCCCCCACTATCGGTAACCCGATACGTCCGCTACGCGCCCTTTTTCGAGCGGGGAGAAATCGCAGAAGAGGAGATGCAAGGCGCGCAAGGATACATCGCCGGGCGGATGACCAGGACGCCGTGAAATTAAAATAATCAAGAAGAACGAGATGAGGGGTGGGAAAAAGAAATTGTATAAAGAATTGCAGAGTGCAAGAATGCCACCTGTAGCCTTCCCCCCTCATTTCGGCCATTAGAATTCACGGAGCACCAAGGAACTACTTGGAATGGAGGATGGTTTCACCGGACTGATGGAAGTGGTGACAAGGTGCTGACGAGGGAGCGAAAGGTTTTTAATACAGGGGAGATTGGAGGATCCTAAACGGAGAGCGGAGGCGTAAAAGACCGAGGGATCGGGGGCTGAGGCTCTGGCCTCGGGACGACGCTAAGATCCCGATGATTGATGTGATGGCGACGGGTGAATTTCTTTTCCTTTCCTTTACTTTCAGTAAATTCTATCCATAACCTCTCTACTTTTTTTTAAAGCTGCAGCAGAATCACTAAGATTAAATTTAAATGTAAAATTAAATTTATGATGAGCAATTGCATATAGAATAATTTAGTTTTTTTTTATTCGTCAGCCACTTCACTTATTTGCATTGTTTTTATTGATAATTATTTGTATTATGGAGAGTAGAACTCATTTAAACGAAATTGTATTTTATTCAATTGAATTTGGTTGTCAGAATAATGTTAAGAAGATCTGGAGATTATGAGTTTGTTTGTTATAATGTCAGGGAAATTGTTGAATAAATTTGTTATTGTTAGTTTGTAAAGTGGTGTCATGTCGGTCCTTGCCTTTTTAGTAAATTTTCTGATTTTTAGCTTTAGGTTTTATTTTATTTCAGCAGATATGAAGCTTTTTCTTTTAGGTGAAATAATTTTATTTTTTAGGAGTACTCCAATGATAGAGAGGTAATTTTATTAGATTTAATTTCATTTTTCTTTTGGCTCATTAATCACCACAGTGATGCAGACAGTATAGAACCAGTGTTAATTATAATATTAATTATTATGGGTTATTGCATTAAAATAAACACAATGCAACTTTACCATCTAACTTATAATGTACTAACCACTAATGGCGAAATGGCATATATTGTTGTACTTAAATTTAACTGAAACCTACCTTAATTAGTAAGGTTATTCCTACCTTCAATTCATTAAATAGTAACTAATAAGTAAATATTATAAAGTTTAAAAAAATAACAACCCCAGTACAAACTTTCGTTGACACAGTATTTTCTGTAAATTCCTTTCTGGCTGGTCATACTTTCATTCCTGCAGCCACAGTCATGGGGGATTACAAGTGAGAAAGTGAATGAAAGACGATTCGCTCGTAATTGAAAAATTCACGGGGCAGCTCGGTCGTTAAGGTGGTGCCGCAGTCGACTTCGAACATTTTAATAACACAATGGGAAATGAATATTTTTTAACTTTTTTATCTCATGTTGAAGTTTATGTGAGGCGAGGAATTTCAAAACTGCCCTTATCTACTACAAGTGATTTTTCCCAAATCGCTAAAAACTTTTATAGATAACCACATATTTTAACATTAAGTTTCTCTGGGAAATAGAGAGCTTTTCCTGTAGGATTCAGCTACAATAACATGCAAGAGTGCCACCTTAATCAGAATCAACTGCTAACCAATATTTTTTTTTGGATAAGGATAGCTTTGAAACTCATTACCTCGTTGTTATGCGAAGGGAACAATTTTTCAAGAGCGTTTAAATTTTTTTTTTAATGTCCAGTAATAATTTCTGTTTAGTGACGGATATTTCTTTAATGAATCTAAAATATTGACTGTCAAAATTTTCTAATTTGAAATACTACTATGTGTTTATTTGGACCTCAATTTTCGGATGCAGAACATAGGATTCAAAAATATGTATTTTCTAACGTGTAGTTCGAAATACACTATTAAATATATACCTATCTTAACGTGGAGATTGAAGATCTGTGAGGATATAACTAATGTACCTCCATAATATAGTGGCTCCTTGCCGGTAAATTCATTAGCTAGCTGGACTCCTGAAGCGATTTATCTTGACTAGGATATTGTATATTCTGATTATATCAATAGAAGATAGGGACATCAGTTAAAAATTGGTTGAATTAAACCAAGGTTGTTAAATCGGCAAATTGACACTAAAACTAGCACAGCAATTCAGAGAATTGAAAATCCTTAACAAATTCAGATTAAATAATCGTAAATTAAGATCAATTTAAATGTCTCAGCCAAATCAGTCGGAAGGAGTGTAAGAGAACGCTCACACAGCTCAGACAGGTGAAATAGCGCTCCGAGATTGTCTGTATACCCTGTCAGCAAACTATGATGGGTGAAATAGCCTTAATGGAGGAGCAGAAAAGAGTGAAAATCGTGGAGGAAAGAAAACTCTAGAAACATCGGAAGGGCCAAAGAATACCAGACAAAATATGAAGTTAGAAGAATTTTACGTGGTGATTTTTGCTTTAGAAATTCAAATCCAAATTCAACTTAATTTAGTTATTTAATGCGAATTTATTTGGGGTTTTTCATTTCGAGTAAAAATCAAAGTGTTTATTTTAGCATTTTTTTTACAAAATGAAACTGTTATATGATTTTGTTTCTCGTCAAACATTAATTAATTAATTAATTAGACATTTCATTCAACAGCGGAAATTGTGAATTACGCTCTAGAAGTTTTTTTTTTTTTTGGTTGGGCCGTATACTACTGAAAAGTACTGCTGCTTTTCCTATAGCAGGACTGCTTTTAAGCGAATAATCTATGCTCAGAGGAAGATGTTATTATCTAATTTACTTACTTACACACCCACACACACACATATATATAATATATATATATATATATATACATATATATATATATATGTACAGTGAAACTTCTCTTACTGGCCACCCCTCAAAACGGTCACTTTTTTCGGAATCATAACTGGCCACCGTAGAGAAGTTTCCCTGTATATATATATTTACCCACACACACTAATATATATATATATATACATGTATGTATGTATGTATGTATGTATATACAGTGGAATCTCGATCGATCGTTCCCCGAATCATCATGTTCCCGTATGTGTCGTTTATTTCTAGCAGTCCTGACGATCATATTGCTTTGTTATGTTCCCGCATCTATCGTTTTCTTGTATTTATCGTTCAGTTCAGTCGGTCCCTTGGGTACATTATTTTGGTTTTTTTTTTTTTTAATTTTGTAATCCTGTTCCACAGAAGTCTGGATTTCTTACAAATCTTCTTCATGTTTTCCTTTTAAAAGTGGCATTAGCGTGAATTATATTTTTCTTTGATCATGTTGTAACTGTCCTTTCTGTTTTCCCTAGCTTTCTATGCTGTCAGTGCCGGGTCCACATCACGCTCTGTAGTATGAAGAAGGAGCGCAAGTATGTGAGAAATAGAACCAATTTCCAGCTTATCAAGTTGCTGCCAGAGGAAATTTTGCGAAGGTATCGGGTTGGTGTGCTGTTTGAATTCAGACGAGGTCGTAACTCATGAACACTTTTTTAAGGAATTCTAAAATATTTCCCAAAAAATTCTTCTGTATATCTCGTATGTATGCTTCCCTATGCAGTGAATAGTTTGAAACCTGTTAGATTTATGAAACATTCTTTAGGTGTTATTTTGTGAAGATTTATCCCGTTACCACTTATACCGGTGTTCATCAAAGATACTTGTTATTTCTGAAAGAATTTAAATAAAGATTTTGTAGAAACGGCCCTCGTTTGTAAATTTATTTTTGATATGGCTCTACTCTTAAGGACGGTAAGATGAGTAGAAGAAACAACACGATATATCATAAAGTATATAATTTTTTTTTTACTATTTTTCCAACTTAACATTATTATGTTATTATAAGACCTAAATGTGATAATAGAATTCTTGTAATAACAAAAACCTTCCTAAAAGAGTTTAAAAAGAATCAATAAAGGCTACATAAGTCAAACTTTTCTCAGATGAGATAATTTTTCTTTTTATCTTTTGTTGTATTGCCTAACTGTAAATTTTTCTCAATTTGATATTTTAAAGAGCAGATGCATAATATCAATGTTTGTTAATGTGGTATAAATAAATTTTAGGTACAACAACCAAGTTTAACTTCAGTATTCATATTTCATAAACACTAGATGACACAGAATGCTTTAAATTAAACAACATAGATGAATAAAATATTTTAATAAAGCTTCTAAATTTTTAATAAGTTTACAATTACGCTTGACTTTGGAAGAATGGCAAATGTTTCCTTTCTGTGTTTCACGCGATAGGAAATCTCCAAAATTGAGGAACAAAGGAGAAAAACTAATCGTATAGTACACTCAATTAAGGTAAGAACACTACTACATTGAACTTCACTTTTTTATTCAAGAATTTATGGGATATTAAGAAGATGATAAGTATAGACTTTGACAAAACTTCTGACTACAATAGTGGTCAAAATCCTGTTGTGGCTAGATATAGCCTCATTTCCCACTAATTAAAATCTCTTAAAATCTTCAGTCGTAATAATGGCTTATTTTCCTTGCTGGTTTTGAAGTAACTTCAAACACAATTCTCTGAAGACTGCTCTTTTACTTCAGCAGAAATTTGTTTTAGCTTTTAATCTTTAAACTCGTCAGCTATTCTGTGATTAAAACCCTTTCATTTTTTTAAAGAGAACCTTTGATTTAAGAGTTGTATTCTAAGATTATCATTCTATAAACTATGTTAATCTGAGTGTTCATTAAAGGATATTTTTTAGTTAAATATTGAGAAAAATGTATCAGATGTAAAATCTCAACACTGTCTCTACACTTTTGGAAGCAAAGCATCTATTACTGCTATTTGCAGCCGTTTTTTAATCTGAATTGTTGTACGAAACTTACTCTGAATTATAGATTATTTATTTTGTCTGAAAAATCTAGAAGCTTGAAATTACTAAAATATCGTGAAAACCTCGTGTTCTAAATAAGGTCTGAGAATGTCAGCTTTGAGTGATTTCAAATAAAAAAAAATGTTAAGTAGATTATTTGTACTTTACCATATTCCCTTTTATAATTTGAGCTGAAAAAGTACATCAGAAAATTTGCATCATGAGAACTTTTTATGTATACGTCATCTCCCAAAAAACATGTTTTTTTTTTTTTTATGTGTTGAACTTAACGTGTTAAACACGAATCGAATATGTTTGGAAAAAGAAGTGAATTATTAAAAACAAATAAATAAAAAACACAAAATTCTTGATATAATAGTTTATTATTCATATTAAAAAATAGTTTTATGTACTCAAATATTATGTATATAGGTTTATAACATTCACTAAAAAATATTGATAACAGTATTATAACAATAGAAATAAACGTAGGCTGCTACTTCCATGCATACAATAATATAGCTCATTAAAAATATTAAATTAGAAGGACTATTAAAGAATTTCCATAAGGTAATTCCATAAGGTTCCATAAGGTATTTTACTTAAAAAAATTAATACTTCATAAAAGCTTCAAAATTTACAGTTGAAACATATAACGCAGATTATTTCTCTTTGACTCAGAATTTTATTAATACATTTATAAAAACACGGTGCGAGTAACAAATAAAATTTTCCTTCTGCATGTCATATTTTTTTTATTAATCTATTGAAATTTCAAGTATAAGTGTTAACTTTCTTCCAGGTGCGGACATATTCCTTTCGAAGTATACACGAGTTCTTCAAAAAATCATGGAGCGGAACCTTTACATCCCTATATACTGTAGTGTACTAGCTGAATACCCGTGCTTCGTTACGGGGTACATTTTAGGATAATTACAATGAAAAAGTAATGAAATTGCTTTTTAGAGGATTTTCTTATAAACAATATATTTTGTTTCTTCATTGGTCGGAACTAATATTACCAGGCTCGTCCGCGAACTTACGCGTGAGCAAGCTACGTAAAACTGACCGTGGGAGAAACAATTTTCTCGTAAATGTACGCCAGCAAATTTTAAAGTTTGGCCTTGGGACTTATTTATCGTCATGGCGAAGCATATTTTGAGAGGAAATTACAGTTCTATATATAGATTTGATTTAATATCCATAAAACATACTAATTTGAACTAAATTTTTAAAAATTTCCATTTCAATTAGTCTAGTGGTTAAATTTTATCTTTTATTGTATTTTAATATTTTCTTTGTCAATTAATTTCGTTGTTATGCATGTGACGCAAAATTAATTTAAAGTATCACAAAAAGAAAAGAAATCTCGTGATCAGTATTTAATAAATTAAATTCAAAACTTTCCAAATGATTACTGTTTTGGAAGCTAATGTTCTGCCAATTTCCAGTAAAAGCTAAAATCATCTGAAAACCACACACAAGTGTTCCACTCACACGCAACACTATAAACCCCTAAAAGAATGCAAGAATAAAACGTTTAAAAAATATAAATCTATTAATTTAAGTAATTAAACACACACAAATGTATAAATTACACAAAAGTTTACTTAAATTCTTTAATCTGTCTACATCTCCAGTATAGAAATATTTTCGGGGCATTTACAGAACATGGTATATTTCACTTTTGAAAACACGCATTAAATTAGCATCATCTCAATGAGAAATTTCTGAAATGAGCATGGCAATGAAGATCGTGTGTTTACAAACAACAGCAGTAACAGAAATGTGTTAAAATATAAATTTTAAGAGTATTATGGTAGTGAGTTGTGTATATAAATAAAAACTTTCCAAACGATTACTGTTTTGGAAGCTAATGTTCTGCTAATTTCCAGTAAAAGCTAAAATCATTTGAAAACCACACTCCAGTGTTCCACTCACACGCAACACTATAAAACTGAATTACAGTACTCTACGTTTATATGGGCATTGAAAATTGTGGTTAGTAGAGGGCAATACGGGACAATCCACGCATTGTCTACAGACACTTGCTATCTTTGGCTATTATTTGATCCGTAATATCTGCCTCATATGCCGTATGTTTCTAAACGCCATTCCCGAATGAAGAAATCGTGTAGAGGAGGCTTCTGCAACATGTGGACGGAGACAGTTGTTTTGTGACAACTGACTGAAGTGGTGTCATCTTTTGCTATTATTTGATCTGTAATATCTGCCTCATATGCCGTATGTTTCTAAACGCCATTCCCATATGAACCACAGCCTAATTCCTTTAAAATGGAACAAAATGAGTAACTCCAGTTAACCATGTAATCCACTACTGCTACAGGGGCATCAAAATGTGAGAATACAGAGTTTAAATCTGCCAAAACTGCAATTATGGTGTACATATGACACCTAACTTCTCCAAAAATCTTTGCCTTTGTGATGAGACTCAAAAGTGATTTTTGTTTTTGATGAAACACTCTCGCTAACAAATCATGACGATCCTGTGGTTTTTGTCCAACTATTCTTTACTGTTGTTGTCTGATTTCTTTCAGTCTCGCTTCTCTTTCCGGGGTAAAGATTCGGAAAATCATTCGGGAAAAGCTGAAAAGTAAACAATACCAAATCAATTTAAAAACTAAATACAGTATAAATATCGTAGAAAAAATAACAGTATAAATAACACAGTATGAATAAAAAGTACAGGCTGCGGGTATATATGCTCAGGCCAATAATACAAAGAAAATTTTAATCGTAGTAAGCAATGAAAAATATTTTACACACTTCAATAATAGCAAAACAAAACATGATGGTAAAATAGAAAGGAAAGTTAAAACAGAAGTAAGAAGTTATGTTCTAAAAATATAAATGAGATATAAATCAGCTATCGATTCTAATTTATGAATCATTTATCAGGACATGAAAAAATTACTGCATGAAAAAAATGACTGAAAAAAAACTACTGAAAAAAATTAACCTTACCTCCATTAATTTCAACACTTCTTGACCTGTGGCTTGTCCAATCATGTGAAATATAATTCTTGACAATAATTCTTGTTAACCGAAACTGTTATTTGTGTTTTTTTTTAATTTAAAAAAGTTATGTTCTCAAAATATGACAATTAAGAAAAAGATATCATCGAGAAAAAATAAATCATGCTACTTAAGAAAGTCATACCACAAATTTCTATAAAATTAATGTGCTACTATATTTGACGTACAAAATAATGCATATGTAATACATTGCTAACATGTTTTAACATCAAAAATTTCCACAATCAAAAGCTAAAATTAGTTTAAAATATTAGCTTTAGGATTTTGTGCAGAATGATAGGTGTTTTAGCTAAATTCCATTAAAAATTACTTCAAATTGATCAATTTATAAAAAAGGTATGCTATTTACAGGTAAGTTTTTGCTTCTTTTTTTATTTTTAAGTGCTACTTTAGCATAAAAGACAAAAAAAACCTTTACAAAATTTATTTTTCGCAAAGCTAAACACAAACATAATCAAAGCTAAACGCAAACATAATTAACAGTTGTTTTAAAACACCCCTGGTAAACATTGTTAAGTTTCGAAGTATTAGAATGATAATAAAAAATATTCCAGAGTTTCAGACAGAAGTATAAAAGAAAGAATATGCAAAAAAGTAACTAAATGAAACAAAAATTGACATAATACAGAAAAAGTGAACACCGGCAAAAGTAAATAAAACGTTTCCTTGTGCGCATGCGCAGTTCTTATGAATGATTGATTCCAACGCCTAGAGTACCGCGTTCGAAGAATCACGTATAAAATTTGTGTTGAAGCATCATTCTTAAAATTTCGATTTTTAATTGAATTTTAAAGATATAGACTTGAAATGAGGTTTATATGAATGAGAAAGCTTTCATCTTCCAGATGATGTAAATATTTTCTTTGTAAGATAAAAACTCGAAGCGCATCGACCGTAGATCCTCAAAAGTCGTAAATTTCTCGAAAAAGTGGGTTTAATATTTTGATGAAAATATTAGTCTGTTTTAAATTATTTTTAAACAAATGAGGTGTTGTTTGAAGAAGAAATGTCTGTAGTCTTAGACTGTAAAATGATAAAAATTCTACGATCACTTTTTGCCGAGATATCGTAATCTGAAGTTAAAAAAATATAAAATATCCCACAAAACATAAAATAAAAAAATTTCTAGAGTAAAATTTAAAATTCGGGCTTCGAGGTGCACTTTCCCATAGTCTGTACTACCCGTGTGCCAAATTTCACAGATGTAAGTTTCACAGATTTTCCTGGGGGCCGCCCACACACACACGCGCAAACATTCGCTTTTATTAATAAGATGTAATGCTTATTACTGTAATGTTAAAGATGGGAATACGCTTCAAAGTTTAATTGTTTACTTAAAATACCTTTTTAGATGCCACAACAGAAATTGCTCGTTTTACCTTCAATGAAACTTCCGAAATGAGTTTTGTTCTGTAAGAAAGGGAAAGCTGGAGGTATTCCTAATTACAGATGGCATTGCCCGGGATTTTAAGAATGATTGTTAACCAAAATCAATTTACAAATTAACGCAGTATAAATAACATAGAAAAAATTGACATTTTCTATGTTATTTATACTGTGACATAACCCATGACACAGGGCTTCGCCATTCTAGCCGGTCGGTTTAGGGACCCGCTCCCTTCAGCAATCATTGTCAGAGAATGGAAACACTAAAAAACAACGAATCAAGGTATCTAAATTTTGTGGCTACGTATCCCACGTCCTGCTAACAGTCGCAGCCAGAAGAAAAATGCTCCCCCCCCCGGCGAGAAATTTCGTCCGGTCCAACCCTCCACGAATGGGCGAAAAATTCTTTCTTCGAGACTTCCCCCCTCCCCGCCTATGGGTGAAAAAATAGTTCTTCATCCAAACCGCATTTGAAAGACCGCTAAGGAAATTTGTGTTGAGGTATCGTTCTTTAAAATTCAATTAAAATTCGAAATTTTAAGATAGAGACTTGAAATGAGGTTTATATGAATGAGAAAACTTTCATCTTCCAGATGATATAAATATTTTCTTTGTAAGATAAAAACAAGAAGAGCATCGACAGTAGATCCTCAAAAGTCGTAAATTTCTCGAAAAAGTGGGTTTAATATTTTGATGAAAATATTAGTCTGTTTTAAATTATTTTTAAACAAATGAGGTCTTGTTTGAAGAAGAAATGTCTGTAGTCTTAGACTGTAAAATGATCAAAATTCTACGATCACTTTTTGCCGAGATATCGTAATCTGAAGTTTAAAAAAACATAAAATATCCCACAAAACATAAAATAAAAAATTTTTTAAAATAAAATTTAAAATTCGGGCTTCGAGGTGCACCTTCCCATAGTCTGCACTACCCGTGTGCCAAATTTCACGGCTTTAAGTTTCACAGATTCGCCTCGGGGTCGCATACACACACACACACACACACAAACACTTGCTTTTATTAATAAGACTATCAATTATCCGTTTGAGGATTATCCGTGCAGAAAAAAATCTGAAATCTTTATTCAACGTAATGCCTACATAATTTGCTAAAAACTGCATGCAAATTTGTTCCGATGCACGTATAAAAAAAACAAGATTTTTAAAATAACATTTTTCTATCTATTGAGGAGATTTTTATTTCTAGAAGATTTTGATCTAAAAAAAGGATTTACGTGAACCAGGGGTTTGAACACATGCGTGACCCTGATATCATAAATGCTCTTACGATTCAATCTCAGGAAGAAATTGAAGATGAAGAGAGTAAAGAAGAGCCTGGTGATCTGATCAATAACAGTAAGCGCTACCGTGTATCGACGCTGCGCAAGATTATACGAGTTAATGGAATTATGAATACGATTATATCATAGCTGTTCGTAGTAATAGATATAAAAAAACATATCTCAGGTTCAGTAATACAAAAAAAAAAAGAAATTACGGATTAAATACATAAAATAATAAAATAGAAAAGCAAGTGTAGTATTATATTTTTGAAAATACAATACGATTCAATAGGAATCGGATTATTCGTGTTTTTCGATGATTCGTGGTAGTCCTCTCCTCCATTAACCCAGATAATCGGAACTAGACTGTACATCAGTGGCGTAGCGAGCTTAACTGGCGCACGGGGTACGATACCTTTTTGACGCCCCCCCGCACCACCACCATGGTCTTGACCAAATGGTCCAATGGTCTTGCGGACCATTTGGCGCCCTTCTGCAAGTGGCCCCCGGGACATGATAGACCCTCTTGCCCCCCCCCCCGCTACGCCACTGCTGTACATTGAGAATACAGATAATAAAATGAATAAGCGACACAAGCTGATTATTCTCAAATAACGTTTGAGCTGGGAGATATTTTCTATTGTTATTCAGGGTGGTTGGTTGATTTTTATTTTATTGGCGCAAGGTCCATCGAGGGACAAGCTGCACTAACCATAAGGTGTACAAGTAAAACCAAACTCGGAACAGACATATAAAACAATGTTGTGGAGTATTTTGTACAGTTCAATAAAGGGTGTAAAGTATAAAATTTCAATTGTTATTGAGAAAAAAATATTAAAATAATTTTTCAATTTCATAGTACAAAAACTTGGAATTATATAAATATAAACTACATCGCAAATTTTTTGCTCATGTTTACAGCGTTAACAATCGAACAAATTTTAGTAGGTAGTGTTTACAGTCGAACAAAATTTTGTTTTCCTTCATAACAGCTGAATCTATGCTGAGTACATTGGATCCGTGATATTATTAACGCAGTATGCTTGATCTGCTTGATGATTAGAGTATCTTTTTACTTTAAATCTAAAGACTCATAGAAATAGAGAGGTAAAATATTAATTTTTATATATATATTTTACCTACAAAAAGAATTGAGTAATTCTATTACATAATTGAAATATTCATTGAAACTAATTTAATTTTATACAAATAGACTGCATCACATAAAAAGAAAAGAAAAATAAACTTTATTTTAAACATGATAAATGTAAGTAGACTTACTTTAAAAACAGGATGAGTTATGCCTTTAGCCAATCACCACGATGTTGGTACATCCCTCAGAAATCGAGTAAAATGTCATCATATCATCAAGTCATCAGATCATACGCAACGGATTGCGACGAGCACATTCCTTCACATCTACGAACTCAAAGTGCATAAATTTTTTTAAAATTTATTTCCGATGGCTCATTAAAGGACAATTGAACATCAAAAAGACAACAATAAATCTATAAATGAAAGCGAACAATCCAGCAGCGTTCCCAGATTGATGTCCTAGGAAGAGCAGTACATCTGGACAGGTGAGGCAAGTCTATTTCCTCGTGAAGATCACACAAGGTACAAATAGGGTCAGGAACCACGTTGATGCGACATAGATGTTTACGCAGGCAATCGTGGCCAGATATCAGAAGAAATATGGTGACAGATTTCATCCTAGGCCACTGAGGGACATTAAGAATCTGGTTAAGCCATGGTTTATTATGGTTGCAATTTTTGAGTTCTTCGAGGAAAGAATCCCTGAAGATGTTCTTTATTAGACATTTGATATTATTAAAAGGAAGTCTTGGATTAGTTCTTTGAAGGACAGAGGCCCCCCCCTTCTTTGCCAAGAAGTCGGCCGCCTCATTTCCCTGGATTCCACAGTGGGCCGGAATTCACTGGAGAACTACTATTTTATTATTACTGGCAAGCCAGTTGAGGAGATTTAAGCAATTATCGATGGTTAAAGTTCGGGAGTGGCTGGGTGCGTCAATTGCTTGAAGTGCGGCCTTCGAAAGTGCATAAACTCCTACCAGTATTAGTTATTTCGCCAACCTATAATAGGTAATTTATTTTTTTATCTTCATCATCTATGGTGGTTATAGATTTTAAAAATAAGGTTTTAATTTTTCTTTTAACAGGATTTTTACGATTGTTTTCTTGAAAATTGTGGAGCAGGATTGAAACTGGAGTAGAGGTAGTGGTGAACGCATTATTCACATTCAACAATAGTAAATCTCTTAAAACCATGACAAATATTAATATCTTCCCTAACACGGTATGGATGCCGGAATGTTTTGATTTCAGTTGTATTCTTCTGTTATTTAATCGATGTCTAGTGTTAATAATTTTTCTAATAAAGATTATTTGTGTATTTCATTTGGAGAGATGCAATCGTTTTTACGCTTGCTTTCTCGAAAATTATGATACAGATTTAAAACTGCGGTATAGTGATACAAATCAGTTTAAAAACTTAACTATAGACAGGATTATCACTATTTACAGTCTATGTGGTGTTTACGAGAAATCCGGACCTAGGGAATCCTAGTGGTTAGCACGTTGAATTTCGTACTGAGGAAGCTCAGTTCGAATCTTGACAAGCTCTATTGAGTGCCTTTGTGTCTACGTCGGATATGAGAATGTTAAATCCTTAGGCCATTAGGTCCGTGGGGTGGTAGGAGTTGGGGAAGGGTACAAGATCACCAGATGTCGCTCTTGGGGGTGATAGGTCAAAATTGAGGTGGCAGAGGAAAGTGATGTCGACTCACCTATATTGCGCTATCAGACAAAAATAAGTCTAAAATATTTTTGCGTTCATAGTGCGAATGTCTCGGGACTAGTGCCCCCATATTAGCTATGAAAAAATGAATAATAATAATAATAATAATAATAATAATAATAATAACGAGATATCCTATGTATTTGAATCCAAAATCAGACCTTTCGCCATTTTTGCATAATAATATTTTAATTTATAGTTAAAAAATTTTAAATAAAAATGCCTTTACCATATATATGGTGTTTTCGACGAGCTGGGGAGTGGAAATATTTTTGTTCTCATCGCAATGAAAAACTGTGTGCCGCAGGTGATTCCTGACGACATACGCATGACAAAAAAACGTGGTTTTAAACATCGATTATTCAAGTTATATACACCAATACAAAATTGTAAAATGAGCGTTTTATATAATTTACTTAAAACAGTATGTTACAATTGTACTTGTGCCAAAAAAATGTATCTGTAAAGAATTGGTTGTTTTTTCCACATTATTTCTAAAACTGGTAAAATATTTTACGCAGATACATCAACCAGATATCAAATAAATTATGATACGATGCAAAAAACGCCTTTGTGATGTGATATCAATCATTGTAAGGCAAAATTATTGCTGCCATATTTATTTTATTGAAAGGCCGTTTAATAGGGTCATTTCACTCTCTCTCCTCTTTTTATTACAGTACCCTCAGCACCGTTAATTATCATGAATGATTTTAGTTTTCTCCTTTAATTTGGGCAAATAATCCTAAGATGGTTGAGAGAACATAATTAGTTGAACAAATAAAAATAAAGATCCCGCATAACATCACTTTGTAACGTTTAATACGTTTCATATAAGAGAGAGAGTTCATATTCCTTGTTCTCTCAGTAATAAAAATAAATCGGCGTTATCCCATTATAAGACTCTTGTTTCATATGAATAACACCCGTTATGCTAGCATAAATGCGAGCACTGTGAAGAAAACATATGGCTTAACACTAAGGCGTGACAAAACTTTAATAAGAAAGAATGCCTACAGTTTGAGGCCGTATCAGTGATGAGCGTTTACAGTTGATTGCTTGAATTTTCCCTATCGATCTCTTCAGTGAATCCACCTTTTACAATATTAACGAATTTTTGAGAATAATTTTCTTCGGTATTTTAAAAATTATTTCTCTTGGATATTAGCAGATTTAAAATAAAATCTTGCTGTCACTTTTATACATTATCTTGTCAGGAATCAGTCTCTAAACATTAAAAATTGAAAATATTCAGACTTGCGTTTATGCACAGTTATTTTTTAATACTATATCTTTCATTCATCTAACTGACATAATCTACTCAAAGCCCGGCTTTTAATTTTAAAGCCATCTGTTCTAAAAATAGGTGGTACGGCCTATTTTCATTCATTTTAAAGCAGAAGTTACTGAAATAGGGAATTTTCCGAGTCAGAAAACGTGGCATCACAGAATGATGATAGCATGCCAGTATGGTGAAATTTAAACATCGTAGTGACGACAACTCATAGTGTCTTTTAAATGCAGCAGTACTCTAAATTGAAATATGTTGCCTTCATAGGGTAAGAAATATATTAGTTTATTTTCCTTGTGAAACAATTAAGGTTTTTAATCTCATTTTAACTTTTAGCTAATTCATTTCTTTTATATATAATTCTTTTATATATAATACTGCATTTACAGCATATATTTTGCTGTGCCTTAAAAAACTAATATGATTGCAGATCATCAGTATAAAAGAGAATAATGTATTTTTAAGGATTATAAGTTTTGTTATATATAAACAAAAAAGGTAAAAAGTATTCCACTGCACATATATATATATACAGTGGAAGCTCGTTAATTCGAACTCGGTTAATTCGAACTTTCGGTTAATTCGAACTAATCCAAAGGCCCCAAAAATCTTGTATTGGAGTTAATGTTAAAAATATCTCATTAATTCGAACTAAAAATTTGACAAAAAAAATTCTTTTTCCTCGTTTAATGGAGAAAATACACACTGTATTTATTATTTTGTGTGTCAAAATTTCTGTTCTGTGTAAAGAGGCACATGCCTGCATTCCTAGACTATTGCATGTTCGCTAAACGTTAGTAGCTATTGTACTTCTTATTAGTGCTAAATATAAAAAGCAATTTTCCTTTATTTGGATCGATTTTCTTAGAATTTCAGAAAAACTAGTCTTTACTATAGATTCTAGGGAGCTGCGTCAGTTATAACTACAGTGCAGAAAAGTTAATGTGGTCTAGTTTTTCTTCCTCATTGTGTGGTGTGGACGTGTAAAAATTCAGGATGTCTACACGTGGAAAGTACAAAATCCTAACTTTGGAGACAAAGGTAGAAATTTTAAAGAAAGTAGAGATTTGCGAATGTAAAACAAAGTTAGCAGCTGACTATAGAATTAAAAAAAATGCCTTGTCAACTAATTTGAAAAACAATGAATTTGAAAATGCGTCCCAAGAAGTTCTAGAAAGAGCTCTACTGCTATGGTTCCAGGATGTTAGATCTCGGAATTTTCCGATAAATGGACCCCTAGTGCTGACGAAGGTTGATGAATTGGCAAGTCGAATGGGTATTGAAGATTTTAAATGCAGTGATGGATGGCTTTCTCAATTTAAGTCAAGGCACAATATTTCTTATCAAACTGTATGTGGCCAAAGCTCTGATGTAAACGAAGACGTATGCACTAATTTCGGTAGGAAACTGCCAGGGCTTTTCTCTACTTTACCTGCCGAAAGATATTTTTAATGCGGCCATAATGGACAAAGCCATAATGGAATCTATTAAAACTCTGAAATCATTTATTCAGATGGAACCTTCCTCTGAAAATGAATTTAAATGTTTACTTCAAATCGAGAAGCTGGCTGAACAATGTAGGCATCATAAACAGAACCAAACATTCATTTTACAGTTTTTCCCCAAAGTGTAATTCATATTTTTAACAAAAGTTTACTTTATACTGCATATCTTCTGCTTCATTTTATTATTAAGGTAAGTCTGTATTCCTTTTTAATATGCTTAACCTTTAGATAAAATAGTATAATATATTTTCTGAAGTTGTACATACTAGGAGAGTTTCTTCTTCAGTGATACACATTTAAAGTTATATATTTTCTCTTAACATCGGATAATTCGAACTTTTTTCTGAGAACCTTTGAGTTCGAATTAACGAGCGTCCACTGTATATATATATATATATATATCCTATTGCATATATTTATAAATATTTCTCTTAACATTCTTCATTTTGGGGGATGATTGTCCAATTTTCCAAGTGCCTGAATTCGCAATTATAACCTGTGGGTTTGGACACCACGGTAAGCATGGATGTTTGTAGACGCTCGAAATCGGCTTTAAGCAGTAGGACCCTATCAGTTTAACACTAGAACCGCGGAGCGGGTCAATTTGACCCAAAACGATGTTTAATTTATCACCACGCGAAAAGTATCGATTGAAAAAACAATTACTTTTATGACTTTTAATATTTTAAGGTGAACAACAATTTACCAAATTTAAAAATTCGTAACATAAATATTTTTCCGATTATTAACACTTATACCTAGAACCGCGGAGCGGGTCAATTTGACCCGTAAGAAATGTTAATGCGCAAATTACGAAAAACAGGTGCAATTTTTTGAACTGTAACTGTAAAATACTTCTACCCCACCCTAGAATTCCATAAATGGACTGTACCAGAAGAGAAAATAGCCAAGGTTTTTGAGTCAAGGTCATTATATTATGTTTGAAACACGAACTACGTTCGAATGCAGTGAAAAATTACTGCGAATATTTAGAAGACTTTTTGAAGTTGTTTTTATTCTGTAATTAGTATATGTATAAAAACTATGTCACGACGCCATAATCTTGCTGTTCAGAAAGCTTTAGAATATTTAAAACAATTATCTGAAAAGGATTCAGAAGGTTCGGAAAAAGGTTTCTCAAGATTCGATTTTGAGTAGTGAGGATGAATACCTGACTGCTAATGAATAAAATTTGGATTCGGATGAAGAAAATTAAAGTGAAGATGACTCTGGCAATGCTCTAACAATCCCTGGTCCTTCTCATCGCAATACTGATGATAATTTATCTGATAAAAAATAAAAATCAAACATTCCAAGAAAAGATACACACACGCAAAGAAATTTGAAAAAGAAATCAACAATAACATTCAAAGTTGGAAATAATGAAGATAGCAAAGATGGGACAATTTGGAATGTCGCTCAATTAGGAACAAACGATAGAGGAAGAAAATCAAAGTGTAATATTTTGAAAGAAGTTGGGGGTCCAACACCACATGCTAAACGCAATGTTATCGACAACAGTCCTTCAAGAGCTTGGAGACTTTTTATAGATGAATGGATATTGAAACACATAAAGAAATGTACTGAAGATGAAGCTCATCGGCAGATTCAGGAAGGAGAATGGAATGTAACATTAGAAGAAATAGATGCTTTTATATAAATTTTATATGCACGTGGTATATATTGTGCAAAAGGACTTGAACTGGATAGCTTTTGGTCAAAGAACTGAGGACCACCATTTTTCCAAAATACAATGTCAAGAGACTAATTTCGTGAAATAATGGGATTTTTACGCTTCTACATAAAATAAACAAGATCAAAGCGTCTAGAGACAGACAAATTTGCCCTTATTTAGGATATCTGGAATCGTTTCAAGGAAAATTGAGAGACTAACTATACACCAGGTCCTAATGTAACTCTAGATGAACAGTTATTTCCTACAAAAGCTAGGTGTAGGTTTATCCAATACATGCCAAAGAAACCAGATAAGTGTGGAATCAAGTTCTGGTTGACTGCAGATTTGACTCAAAATATCTGATAAATGGATTCCCGTATGTTGGAAAAGATAACCAAAGTCCATCCAACGTTTCTCTTTCTGAACATGTAGTGCTGCGACTAATACGTCCATATGAGAACAAAGGTAGAAATGTCACTACGAACAACTATTTCACGACACTGAAGCTTGCAGAGGCAGTGAAATCCAAAAACACTAGCCTTGTAGGAACTGTAAAACGCTCATGAAGAGAAATACTAGTCTCTGTAAAAATGTTAAAATCCACATTGTATTCGACTACGGTACTAACCCATAAAGACATGAGTCTAACTGTTTATCAAGGTAAAAAAGATAAAAACGTTTTGTTGTTAAGTAGTCTCCATCCAAACGCAGAATCTGCAGATAACCCAAAAAAAACTACCTGATACAATAACTTTCTACAACGCAACTACATACGGTGTGGACGTGATTAAACAAATGGCAAGGAAATTTACAGTCAAGTCTGCTTCACGTAGGTGGCCGGTGAAGGTTTTTTTGTAATATTTTTGACCTTTCTGCAATCAATGCCTGGGTTTTATATAAAGCTGTAACTGGAAAATCAATTAGTAGACGGCAATTCATTCAAGACTTGGTTGAAGAATTGCGAGAAAAGTTTGTTCTCTTCCGACATAAAAATGTGGCAAAAAGAGCATGTTAAGCAACCAATGAAAACGACGGATAACCAAAAATTAAGCGTAAACGAGTCCGATGCCACATTTCGAAATGTGAAAATAAAACTCTAGATATCTGTTCAAAATGTAAAGCACCCATCTGTGGAAAATGTACAAAACTTATTAATCAGTTTTGGACAAAATGCATACAATAAATTGGATTTTATAATCTGTAAAACTAAGTACTGATAAAATTTTTAGTAACTGATAAAATTTTTAATTTTTAATTTTTTGAAATTATGTCAAAACATATTAAAAAGAGATACTCTGTTTTTCCATTGAAATTAGGAAATTTATGTCATATTTTTTTAAAGAGATATGTCATTATACTCAAGGGCATAAAATTTTAAATAATACAATTTTGTGAAAATTAAGTTAATTTCTCTTGATTTATATAAATTATTTAATGTAAATTCTGAGAAATATTGATTATTATTTAAAAAATAAAATGTTTTAGTTAAATAAATTAAGCGCTTGTGCATATTTTATAAGTTTACAATCTAGGGTCAAAATGACCCGCACCGCGGTTCTAGGTATATCGAAAGTCCCGCGGTTCTAGTGTTAACCCTCGTGTTACAAACAATGACCGCAGTATTCCCAACCAGCTACTCATTATTTTGTTCTGTATAGGCCTGATTTTTATTACCTAAAAATACCCACTAGGTCCTGGACAACTGTAGAAGTGTTATTTTTTATACATGGTATTCTATTTGATATAGTCTGTATCACAGAAAGCGACACAACTTGTACTTTACCTCATAGAATTTATCTGTTTAATCAAATGTACATTCCATGTCTATTTAATGTAAACTTTTGAATACATTATTCAGCAATACCATTTTTGATTTTTATTCATTTAACATGTTAACCGACTATTTCTCAAAATACATGGGAGAAAAAAGTCTTCGTTCACTGGTGTAAGAAATTAAGAGAATTTGCAGACTTGGTCGATTATCTCTAGAACTACTGTACCGATTTTAATGAAATTTTATATGTACATACATTGGTACAATACAAAACAAATAACCATTCAATAATTGTAATACACACTCATGATTGTGCGTAACACTCGTTGGAGTCGGAAGGTATGAAACAGCGGTTGCAGAATAAACAAAAAAAAATGGGTCAATAGATGGGTTAATTTTGCAGCAATCGGTAAATTTCAAATTGTAACAGTAAAAATGAGTAACCACCAACGTTTAGATGATGGAATGAGGTGGTGAATTGTGGGGAGGCCAGAAGAAAGCCAATCTCAAGTCCAAATTTGTAGAGAGTTCAATTTAACGCCCAGAGTCGTGTGTAACTTATGGAAACAGTTCTAGAATACCGGATCCATCGAGAGAAAGCCTGGGCAAGGTCGTCCAAGAGCCACGACGGCTTGAGAAGATCGCCATTTGTCGATTACATTGAGGCGTAACAGGAGTGCTACAGCTTCTCAGCTCTCTCGTGACTTGTATGCAGCCACAGGAACCCGTGTATCAAGGGTGACTGTTTCCAAAAGACTTCATGAGAGAGGGTTGCTTGCAAGACCTGCTGTTTGCGTCCCGCTCACTTCTACGAACAGGAGAATTCGTTTATCATGGTGCAGAGTGCATAGAGATTGGAGTGTGGATCAATCGGCGAGCGTTCTCTTCACTGATGAGTCCCGGTTCAGCCTAAACACCGATTCTCGCCGTACGTTCATATGGAGAGAACCAGGGACCCGCTACCTACCCTCCAATGTCCGCGAAATCGACCATTATGGCGGAGGAGGTTTAATGGTCTGGGCAGGCATCATGTTGGATGGCCGCACACCTCTCCATGTCTTTGAAAGAGGCACAGTGACTGGTGTGAGTTATAGGGATGAGGTCTTGGAACCCTATGTTCGCCTTTTCAGGGGTGCAATTGGCCCTGAGTTCATTTTAATGGACGATAGCGCGAGGTCACTTAGAGATCTTCTGGTCGACGAATTTCTAGAGAGTGGGGATATTCGCCGGATTGGCCAGCCAGATCTCCAGACCTTAACCCAAAGAGCATGTCTGGGACTCTCTGGGGAGGGCAATTGCAACTCACAACCCCCCTCTGAGAACCATCCAGGGAATAAAAACAGCGTTGCTGAACGAGTGGGACCAATTGCCACAGGAAATAATAAACTGCCTTATTTCAAGTATGAAATTACGCTGAGAGACTTGTATATCTGTAAGATGGGACCATACCCCCTATTAACCCATCTATTAACCCATTTTTTGTTTATTCTGCAACCGCTGTTTCATACCTTCCGACTCCAACGAGTGTTACGCACGATCATGCGTGTGTATTACAATTATTGAATGGTTATTTGTTTTGTATTGTATCAATGTATGTACATATCAAATTTCATTAAAATCGGTACAGTAGTTCTAGAGATAATCAACCAAGTCTGCAAATTCTCTTAATTTCTTACACCAGTGTAGTTTAAAAATTAACGCGAATATTATTTAGGTTATAACTCAGTTCAACCTCTGTCCTTAGAGCAACTAGACACATTCGTTTGAAGGTTAGTATACACTCGAGGAAGACTCGTCTATATAATCCCAAATCACATGGGAATAATAAAAAAAACCTACGTTTTTCCCAAATCGGATGTTTTCTTTCATTTTTGAATCAGTTGTTAGATTCCATATACACTCTAACACTGTTATTAAAAGAAAATAATTAGGAAAATTCACAAACACTGATTTGTTTTCGTTTAAAATTTTTCTCGGAAATCTGAAAGAACAACATTCAGATGAGAGATTTTTATAAGAAACATTTAGAAGTGGGGTTTTTTTATATACAGCCATACTTTAAAATTTTCAATCGTTCTTACAATCGGAATTATGAAAGATAAATAGCTCCGTGTGAGATTCAATGTTTACAATTTAAAATAAATCATCTACCAGTTCGAGATGACCTAGTTTATACACACTTACTAATACAATACCTGAAATGTATATAAGTAAATAAGCATAGCAGATAAATATATATGCATATGCCAGTTTGTGTGTGTGTGTGTGTATGTATATATATATATATATATATATGCTATATATATATATATATATATATATGCTATATATATATATATATATACATATATATATATATATACACACACATATATATATATATATACACATATATATATATATATATGGATATATATATTCCCTATCTTATTCAATGTACAACTCATGACCTATAAATTACCATTTTTATAAATGCATCTCCCATTTTAATAAATATATCTTACCTTAAAGAATTCTTTGGAAACTCACATATACACGTGTGATTAGATCCTCTGAAGGCCATGAGAATCTGTGACTACTTCTTTTGGAAGAGCTCATCTTTCTGAAGTTTAGGAGAGAGAACTCCTAAAACTCCCAAAACTCTCATTCATATATATATATATATATATATATATATATATATATATATATATATATATATATATATATATATATATATATATATATATTAATGCTTAGAAAACCAAACATAATTTACGTGCTTCTCACTGTAATGGCACAGTTTAAAATGTCGAATTATGTATATATGTCGTATATCTGTCGACATAACGGTTTGAAGTTCCAGGTGTCTTCAGGTAGTCTTCATTGTTCCAATGTTGTTATGGTTAGATAGAATTACAGTTGGCTGGTTACGATGTTAAGCAACGCGAAAGCTAAACTGATGGGACCTACAGCTAAAGCTGATTCCGCACGATTACAAACATCCATGCTTACCTGCGGACTCTGGATCCAATCAATTAGACTCTCGGCTCTCCTCCTGCTTCAATTACTAATCGTAACTGATTAGAGTTAAAAGTGGAAACTTAAAATAAATACTGGATCTATTATGAAATGCATGAAATTGTTAGTTTTTATTACATTTATTTCAGTTTAAATATCGTTAACGTATCATAAGAAATATGAAATTAGAAATATCTGAACATAAAGATCCAGCATGAAAACTTCAATCAAAACTGTACAAGATCTTAAGAAGTTAAGTATTTAACTGATGGCATTCTCTCTAAAAGACGTTGCTTATTATTTTAAATAAGTGATATTAAATACGAGGTCCTTCATTTTAAAATATCTCATCTATATCTATAAAACAGTTCCGTAACTGACTGACAGATAACGCACAGACCAAACCGCTGGACCTAAAGGGCTGAAATTTTGCATGGCGATTCTTCTTATAGTGAAGGGGTGCACTAAGAAAGACTTTTTAAAAATTCTTCTTAGATTTTTTTAAATTAAATTTTTAAGCTTTTTGTAACATTTTTTGATGTTTTCATTTGAAATAATAATTTGAGGGTTATAAAATGTATATCACAAAAAAGATAATAAAAATTTCTTTAAAATGAAATCTTTTTCGAATCTTTACCTCCATTTTCTGATTCTTGGTGAATTTTTAAAGATTAATTTTTAGAATTTAATTTATTAAATGCTGATCACGTGGTTTCTTTTCTTTTTGTGATACTTTAAATCAATTTTGCGTCACGTGCATAAAGAATAAACACGAAATAAATTTAAAGGAAATAAATTGAAAAAAAATATTAAAATACGGTAAAAGATACAATTTAACCACTAGACTAGTTAAGATGGAAGTTTAAGAATTTAATTCAAATTAGTATGTTCTATGGATATTAAACATACAAATTAATTTCATACATTGACCGTTGTATTTATTTTGAATGTTTTCTTCTACATTATTTTATGTATAAAAATATCCGTTACGATTTTTTATATTTTTTTTTTTTGGGGGGGGAGCATTAATTGCATACATTGACCTTTGTATTTAATTTGAATGTACTCCGTAGCGAAGCACGGGTATCCAGCAAGCTTTCTTATATACTCGTATTTGCTCATTTACGTATATCACAGTTAATTTTACCTTCTAATAAAAAAATATTTAAAACTGCCCTCTGTTAAACTCAAATTTAAATTTATACTAGTTGATACCCGTCAAAACATTACGGCTAGATAGTAAATAAATGTATCAATACTCAAATTGTACTTAACGCATCATCCCCAAATGTTGAAAATCCGAACATAATTATCATAAAATTAAAAATGGCAGAGAAAAAGCTAGAGACACTTCTCGGAATAAACGTGTTTATCGGAATAAACGTATTTATCATTAAAACATGTCACTGAGCATGCGAAAAAGCTGAGTATCTAAAGCTGGATTTAAATATGTCACTGAGCATGCGCAGAAGTCAATTTTCAATTGTAAATTATCGCTTATGAATAGAAATTGCGGTTACAAAAACCAAGTTTGACAAATCTACAGATTGCAATCTTTCGTTTAAGACCAAAATTAAGTAAATCGATGCAGTAGTTTTCTCTCACGGACTGCCCAAAGAGTCGGCTTAGCAACTTAAATATATAGATTTTCAGCAGTTATTTTAGTGTCTCTCAGAATAAAGAAATTTTAAACTAA
>OU015494.1:94676520-94704020 GCA_907164885.2 Dolomedes plantarius | reverse complement strand
TATTCTTATTTACTAAATTCGTGCACCTAACCCCATGGAGCTGAGAAAAATACAAGTTACATAAATGTCTCCATTTGAGACAGAAGTTGACACAGAATGACTTAAAATATTATGACAACAATAACACAGCAGTAATTATTAAAATATCAAAATTAATTGTAAAAGAATATTACATCAACATTATTAATAGAACACTAAAATTAAATTTAATAAACACAAAATATAACTTGAACTTGTAAGAAAATGGTAAATAAAATTTCTGTGAACACCCACACTATCCTTTTTAGCTCAAGAAAAACAAACCTTGTGCCGAAGCACCTTGAGTCCATCACCTAGAAAATGAGTCCTGACTTTAAAATTGACAAAGTTCAGAGTTCTTGAAACACATACAGTTCTTGCAAAAATTGGGGTGTCACCAAACTTAAAAAAAATAACTTTATTTCCTACTCCATTATTAGCATTTAAAACCCTTCCTCAGATGTCTGTTATGGTGGTCATACTCCACAACAGCAGTGGGAATTTTATTAACAGCTTTCAGCGTATCATCGGGGATACCTGATTCCTCCGAAACTTCAAATTTGACACAACAAATCACTAGTGAAAGGCATAACCCCAATACATATTTCAAATTCTCTAATATTTCAAATAATTTTCGTTTTCACTATGATGTACAAAATATTATACCTCTGAGTTTTACAAAATAATGAAGCATGTCTTTACACTCATGCTTATCTGAAAATTTTCCAGGGAGACCTCCAAAAACTAGTAAATCAAGTGGCGACCAAAAACACACAAGAAATGAATATCAAATTATTAACCAAAAAGCACAATAACAATTTTAAAAGATCAACTTTAAATGATTATACTCAAAATACACAATATTTATCAATATGAAAAAGGCAATTAAATCATTGAGGTATGAAACTAACTTTCAATACAACACTTTCCTATACATTTTAATACCATAAACTTTTCATTTCATTCAAAAACCAATTTTAAAACCTACTCAAGTTTGAAGAAGACATGGTTGAACTCATGCTTGTTCTGCTTCTAGACTCAATTTGATAAAATATGTCAACATATTCACATTTTGATCAAAACTCACAATTCTACAAATTTCAAAAATTAAAACTTCAGATCTTACATCTTTATCAATACAACTCAATTCCCTACCTCACAAATATCATATAACAAATAAATTTATATCAATACACTAAAAAACACTTATAAAATTATATCTGAAAATATCAATTATTATACAGGCTTGAGTACCCACTTTCAATGTATAGAAAATCAAACACACATTATTAAATCAATAAACTTTAAAAAATATTTACAAAATAACGAGACTGCCAACAGAATAAAATCAAAATGCACATTTAGACCCGACCATGTTTAGAATTTTCCACAATATAATGAAATTACCATTTTCAAAATTTTACCAATATTATTGTTACTATTATTCTGCTATCTAGCTTTCCCCCCTCCCCGAAAACCAAATAGGATTGACTGGAATGATCATCCCCAGAAAACAATTTCAACATGTACTTAATTTTAACAATATTAAAATTTTCATTTTTTATTACCAATAGTTTCAAATTGTCAAAACATTTTTTACTGAATTTTAACTTTTGTATTTTAACCACAAATTCCAAAATTTACAAAAAATTTTCACATTTTACATATAATAGTTACTTATTTCAATTTTCATCAATACAATATCAATTTTAAAATTTCAATACTTTAATGTCAAAAATAATTTACATCTTCAACTTATACAATTGCAAATTTAACCAATTTATTAATTTTTCATATTTCTCATTTTTAACAACATTTTTTCAGAACCATTTGTTTTTAATTTTTCGCGACATAGTTATTAACATTATTATTTCATGTAACATTACACCTCAAAACTATTTGGCATGTTTATTATGTAAATTTGAATCAAAACGCTTACCTTAATTTTATCCCAATTTAACTTAATTTAATATTTAACCTATTTATTTGTTTAGAATTCACAACAATTTTCTTCTTAAAATTGATCCTGAAAACGGCAGACAGTCCCGGAGAGCCACGGAAATCCTGTCTCACACACTCCAACACTTGAAGAAAATTTTCGCGAGAGAGAGAGAAAAAAAATCCGCTGAAGTTTCCACACACACAAAAAAAAATTCGGATGAGAAGATGACACGATACCACTGAATATTGAAGCAAAATTTTGAACACTTCTGAAAATTTTTTTTTTTTTACGATGAACAGCCGAAGATTTCCGCACGACGAAAAATTTTACTAATTGCACAATTTAAAACCAGATGACATCACTGACTTAATTTTTGAAGCACAGAAATATGATGATCACAAGACGAAGACTTTTTCATAATACAATGAAATTTTGAATTTCTTGAATTTTAAAGGCTGGGTTCCCACAGCGAAAAGGTTGCAGAATCGCTGTCGACTTTTTAATTGTTAAATCCTATATTTTAATAACTAAAATCCCATTTTAAGGTCGCGTGATCGCCCCCCATATTTAAGCCTCACATATATATATATATATATA
The DNA here is from genome assembly GCA_907164885.2 of Dolomedes plantarius. Classification (NCBI taxonomy): domain Eukaryota; kingdom Metazoa; phylum Arthropoda; class Arachnida; order Araneae; family Dolomedidae; genus Dolomedes; species Dolomedes plantarius. The sequence continues at coordinate 94,701,463 of OU015494.1, read as the reverse complement.
TATATATATATATATATATATACAGTTGGCTCTCTGTTTAACAACGCTCTACTTAACGACGATCTCTATTTAAAGACGATATTTCCCAGCCCCGGCTCCTCCGACGTTATGGGAAATGTTATTTTTTCACAAATTCTGTTTAAGGGCGATCTCTACTTAAGGACGAATTTTCACGGTCCCTTGAAAGTCGTTAAACAGAGAGCCAACTGTATATATAAATTTAATTTTCAATTCGCTGGCTACTCCAGTAATATCAAGAGCACGGTATAAAGAAGAAAAAATGCGCAAAAAACTAAAATAGGTATGTGCATTCAGAAATTCAGTCGATAACATTTTTTGGATGGGAATCGACAAATATTTACAAAATGACGAAAAATAAATATACATCTATATATTAATTTAATTCTCAATTTGCTGGCTTTTCCAACTATATAAGCTACAGGAACATAGCAGAAATGCGTAAAAAAAAATACGCTCGATAAAGGTACATTTTTCAGAAGCAATAAAATGCTCCTTCAGTAGTTTGTCTTTTCACTTTTTTGTCAGTTACACGACAGTAACAGAAACGTCTGGTCAGTAACTGGAAGATCCGAGTCTTAGATTTGTGGTAAGACAGGCACTGAGATATCGTGCCTGAACTTTTATTTAAAATTAATTTGCATAACGGAGAAATTTTTCACGTACATAAACAACATTGTTTGGAGAAATTTAAATCTTAATTCTGTTTCGTAATGTTTGATTCCTTGGCATCGAATAAACGTATTACAGTAGATCACATAAGATTCGAAATGGAATTAAGTTATAGAAATGAAGCACCCAAGAGAAATTAAAGAAAACTGCCAATTTTACACAGCTGTGTGTCATTATTTTTTAATCTATACATTTCTTTTCTAAACCCATAATGTCAAATGTGGATTATGCGCTTTCGTTCGATGTACGTTTCAGTGAAATTTTTTACTGCGATGTATATAAAATGCATGTGATATTGTGACAGTGAATACTCATCACGCCCTCTCCTCTAAATTTCCGTTTAAGAAATCCAGCTAAATTCACCCTATTCATTTATTTTAATTTATCCTGTTAATGCTGCTAGAGGAAAACTCGAAATAAATCAAAAGCTTAAGTTTTTCAGTATAATACAGGGTGTCCGGACTAAAGGTATCCAAAAGTTATGACTTATTTTTACAGAACTACCCATTATAATTTAAAAACATTTATTTCAATACAAAGAATATCTCACTACGTTTTAATATCAATCATATATTTCGATCATAGGATCATAGATTTCGAAGTGTATACCTTTTGCAGCACGACTAACATCTAAATGGTAATCCAGTTCTCTCTAAGTGTTTCGTAGCATATCAGGAGTTATTAGACTTTTTTACTTGGGGATTCATTAAATCCGTTGTGTATAAACAAAAAAGTTAAACTGTGAATGAGTTGAAGAAGCGTATCATTCAAGAAATTCGTATAATAACATACTGATATGCTACGAAACACTTGGAGAGAACTGAATTACCATTTAGACGTTTTACGTGCTACAAAAGGTGCACACATCGAAATATATGATACTACGATCGAAATCTATGATTGATATTAAAACTTGGTGAGATGTTCTTTCTATTTAAATATTTTTTTTTAATTCTATTGGGTAGTTCCGTAAAAATAAGCCATAACTTTTGGATACTTTTAGCCCGGACACCCTGTATTAAATATAGGAATAACAATAATACCTAAAATTAAACCTGCAGACATTTTCATTCAGATATATTCTTCGAGAATACCATAACAACATCAGCACAAACATTCTGACTATTAAACCTTGGATAATTTGCCTTTCAGCTGTCTTCCTATGATACAACACAAAAGGCATATTCATGAGGTTGTATCAGATCAAATATTCAGTAACAAAGCTCGAGGTCTATTACTGTATACTGTATTCACTGCGAGCGTTTATATAAAGCTAAAAGGGATTTTAAAACATACTTTTTCTCAAATAAAATATCATCATTCATTTTCTAGACCTTGAATTCTTAAATAAAAATCGCTATCAACAACTTCTTTTAAAATTTAGTAGCGGGAAACAATGTCATAACAAACTATCTTTCATCATACACAGCGATGTCATAAAGAAACTATCTTTCATCTTCCGCCCTGCATTCTGTCTCTTCAGACATAAAAATATTATTTAAAAAATAAAGCGATAAAAATATGATTTATTTTGCGAGCCCTTTTTTGTACATTTAAGAGAAATTTTTTCTTGTGAAAGAAGATCTGAAAATGCTTCTGTTACTCGCAAACTAGCTTTGCAGGAATTTTCATATGCCTCATACAACTTGCAAAGTTTTGTATTTCAAAGCATTTAACGATGTAATTTTAAGAAGTTTGTCTACTATCTCTAATAAAAAATTCGCATAAAATATATAGATTCACCGATTATACACATATATAAACAGATTATTCCATATTACATTACGTTACACAAGTGAGTGAAAATATTATATCCATCTAGCAATAGTATTGAATAAACTACATTTGTATTCCTTAAAGTAAATAACTCAAATGTTATCCTGATTTTCTCAGCGATTTAATATTATATGGGGTGTTTCCTAAATTTAAAAAAAAAATGGATTTATTAAGAAACTGACACATCAGCGATTTCGCCCACTTGGATGTAAAGCAAATAATATTAGTAGCCCTATGATACATCTAAAAACGGAATGGTAATGTTTTTCATGAAATAAAGTTCATTTAAATGTCATGCTTAAATACATTCCTCTGAACCTACTAAAGAGGTTGTCAAAATTTGCAAATCAAATTTTTAAAAACACGATCAAAGGTTTTCTGCAAAAATTAATAAAGACATGTTAGACTCGATATGCTGCGTTCTTAGGTGCTTTACAATATCTTCTATACGCATCTGTTCGCCAATGCACTCCAAGCATAGGGTATAACAAAAAATTGTAACAGGACAGTTGTTCTGAAATTCCATGGACCACCAAAGATCCGACAGAAAAATATAGGCATCGATCAGCAGGACAAAATTTTCGCGTTTAATAAAAATGCTTGTAGCAAGCTTTGGAGAAAAAAGTACACGGCTATATACCTGAATTTTTTACCGTTTAGAAAAGTTTAGACGAAACGTACAACACTGCTTTTCAATCCAAATCTTATAAATGCTGGATTAGAGACCATTAACTAGAAAAAATATTCCTGATCTAAAAAAATATTGGTAAATTGTATACACTTAGAGCTATTACGTGGAGGATCCTAGATAAGTCTTCAAACAAACATTTTCCGTTATATCAGAGATAAATATTCATCAACAACTATCATAAGAATAACTGTAGGATTTAATTACCGTAAAAGCTTGACTATAATACGCACAAGTGTATAATATGCATGCTTGATTTTGCGCGAAATTTTCAGAAAAAATTATTATTCGACTATAATACGCACCCATAACTTTTCAATATTTTATTTAAAAATTGCGCAAATATTTATTAACATAAATAAAATTTATAATAAAAATAAACAAAAACGTCAAATTCGGTAGAAAAAACCTCAATTTTTAATTCCAAACAAACAATATTGTGAAATTATCAGTCTTAATCACTTTCACTAGAATACAGCTCATTTATTGTTTGTCGTTTATTCACTGTTTAAAACTACGTGTTTTTTGTACACGAGTATAATAAGCACCCTCATTTTTGCGGCTAAAATGTGAAAAAAAGTGCCTATTATACTCAAGATTTTACGGTATACACTTTTGTACGATTTCCTTTAATACGCGGACTTTCTCGAAGTTGCTATGCAAAAGGGTGTTTAAAATTAACTCTATTCTTACAAAAAAAGGGGATTTTCACAAACACTATTCAGTGAAATTTAATGCAATTTGGCTGCATAGTATATAGCACTTCAGTATATTTCATACACTGATTACAAATATATATGAAATTTAGATAACAAAATAACTACTGGGACAGTTACTAACAAAGGTTTTATAAAAGATGCAACTATAAGGAAAAAAAGTGATATAAATTACGTATGTGATAGCTCCTAAAACTAATTCAGGTATCACTACAGTATTTTATATTATTACGAGGATTATTAATTAAAATTAGAGGTAGAGAGCTCCACTCCTCCACTAAAGGGATTTTGTTGGCAAACTCACTCATTTTTTTCAAAAACAGTAGTGGATCTCTGGAAATAATTTAAAGATACTCGAACTGTTGATCGAAAACCTAGAAAAAATTAAGAAGAATGACAACACCTTTGAAAGATCGATATTTGTCTACAACGGCACTTCGGAACAGGTTAAAATTCCACTATTCGGAACTTATAGGGGCTGCCACAGGAACTTAGTATCGAGACAAACTGCACTAAGACATCAAAGCTTTTACGTAAGGAAGCCTATGGCACATTTGTCTAACCTCGCGTCACATGAAAGCCTGTCTAAATTAGTGCTAAAGACAAAAATTCCAGCTAAAATAAGGGAATAAGATCATTAGGACCGTGGAGGCATCACAATGTGAGAAGACCACAGTTAAAAGAAAGTACGCTCCTGTATTTTTTTGTTCACGGGAGACTTCAATGACAGCTAGGAGATATCGATATGAAGTCGCTGAAGAAAAGCTTCGTGCAGGCTTTTCAGAAGCACATTTGCCTATGACCTTGTTAAAAACTGCTTTAAACGGAGTGGAACCAACTGCCTCAAGTTTCAGTTAATGCTTTAATTAATAGAATAAAATCTTGTTGTGACACCTGTGAGGGTCCGGGTGATCCCACCCCTTGTTAATTTAACAAATAATTAATCTATATATTAATAATCAGATTTTTTTTCAAAGCCTATATTTCAGGCATTTTCTCAATCGGTTTTTATTTAAAATTTTATTTGAATTCATAACTAATTCCTTATATGGAATTACGTACTAAATCAAGCAAAATTTCTTTGAATTTCTCAAAACAGATTTGAAAAACTGCATTTTTGGTGTCCACCTACCGACAAAAATTTATTCAAATATATTTAAATAATAATTGTAAAATAAGATCACATAAATAAAAATATGATTAAAAATTTTATAATATATACAAATGTTCATTTAAGACAAAAAAAAATGCTAGTAACAGTAAACCGTTGACTGTCTAGAAACTAACAGCTGGAAATAGGGAGTCTGCCAATAGGTATATCTTCCGTAAAAGGGTCGTCGAGCTTTCAAAGTTTCGGACTTCCCGATAAGCAGAATTTCCTAAAAATTTCCCAACTTAATTCACTTTTCCAAAAGCAACTGTTTTAACAAATCTCAATTTAAAAGAATCTTTCTGTCAATTATTCAGGCGAATACTTTCATCTCTTCGCAGCTTTCACTACCTGACAAATGGCTGAACCGAAGATACAAATTAATAAACACATGCAGGAACAAAAGAAATTAGTACATAACTGAAATATAGTTTTACAGTTCACTTTCGTAAGAGGAGTAGAAAAAAAATGAATCACTTTGGATAGTGCATTTTATTTTACAAACATCTTGTTCACTATGTAAAACGCATAATTTTGTTTTCCACTCAAACTCCAAGTATTTTACTCAACCAGGGGAAAACCTTTAAAAGTTACATTTTTGCTTTGAAAAACAAAAATAATACTTTTGGACAGAGAAAGATGTATGCTGTTTTAAGGTTCTATTACACTAATAAAAACTGTTTAGCACAAAAACTTCTTACATCTTGACTCTTGATTAATTTACCCCACTCACAAAAAATTTTAGCTATTGTGAAAATAAACCTCAGGTTTTTCGACTTATTCTTGTCATATAGAACTATATTTCTCAGAGACACACATTATAATAAGCATAAAATAAAATTCGCTTAGAAAACATAAGAGTAATAGCGATAAGATAACACTTATTAAGTACAAAGAATATAGAAAATTATCCTATTTTCTCAATATGTTTTCAACAAGTGACAAAGATAAATACTGTTAAATAACCTATTTTACATGTCCTTGAAAAGACCTTAAAAGTTATAATAGCTCATTGACAGGATTTTTATAAGAATTCAATTATTCCATGAGCACGTTAACAAGTACCCTAAGAAAAGGTGTTATACAATAAAGGAGGGGATACTAGAGGTCAGCCGTAAGAGAAGTTATGATTTGAAGATAGGACGAAAAGGACAGCAACTACATACTTTATAACTAATTATATTACCCATATGAAAACATTTCTCGAGAAATCGAAGAATTTTATTTGTTTAAAATCAAAACCATATATCTATGAATCGTACTTTAAAATGGAGCAATATTTTTTTTTTCTGAAAAAAATATTTTATAAATAGAATGAAACTTTTCCGCATTTTGGGTAACCGAACTTGATCTGACCTCAAACCCCTATTACTGATAATTAAGTTGCACTGACTCTTTTTATCACCTGTACGGGAGACATCATTAATAATGCATATACTTCCTATGATGCTTCGTAATTAAGGTTCAACTGATGCTCTCTGATATATCGTAATTTCGATTGACCCACGAGGTTTGCCCATTTTACCAAAGATGCCGGTAGCCACCATGATTTTTTCACCACAGGCTCCGCCCCTGTGTTTTAGTTGATCAGAATCGAGTGGAAGAGGTTTTAGTATAAATAGCGGAGGCTTTTCAGCAGAACATCATCCTCCTCAATCGCCTCTTGGAATAACAAACAATCAAGATTGTAATACCAGGTATGTGTTTTCTCTTCAAACGTTTTGAACAATTCCTTCATGAATTAGCTTCAATACAGTTCTTTTCTGCGTGGCTGAATACAAACAGCTGTCCGTATACATAACTTAAATAATAAATAAGGGACAAATAATTATAAAAATGCACTATATCGGAAAAATGAACGTTTTCTTCTAAAGTCTTTAAAATAAAAGACTTTAGAAGAATACAAGTCTTTAAAGATAGCTTACGCATTTCTTGATTTCTTAGCGATAAAATTAATAATTCAATTATTGTTATCGTTTACCTTCCTAATAAAGTGAAATTTTAGCTTAATCTTTCTCGATCTTCTTTGGACACACCCATTTATTAATCGATAATAATTTACCTATTCAATAATCTGTAAAGAACAAGAGATTTATAAGAGGAAGTCTGATATTTTGATGAATATTATCAGAGATTTAAATCATTCATGCCTCATTTAACTGGTTAACACTATAACATCTTAAAAATGGTAGCAAAAATTATGCATATAGTAAAAGTCTCCAATGCAGCTTCTGTTTAATGTTTCTATTCATTCAACAATCGCTCACAGAATAAGTCTGCAAAATATAAATCGCAGGGTCGCTACTATTAAATCATTATAACCCAAATATCATAAACAAACACTATCAGCAACAGTTAAACTAATAGATTTGTGACACTAGCTGCTAATAGAAGCATAAAAACTTTCATAAATGGATTATTTATACGAAATTCTATAAAACATGCAAGACATTATCAATGGATAAATTGTTTACAGGAAGTTATGGTAATTTAGGCTGACATAAAATAACACAGAAAAACAAATTGGTATACTTAACATGTTGGTGCAGATCTGTCAAACAGATATAGTAATAGTGCATGATATACAAACTTATCAAAGATATAGTTGTGATGATTAGTGGAACCAATATTTATTTTATTTATCTCATTTTTAATTAATATTTTTATGGAAAAATAAATGTTATTGAAAAGTTAGTAAAAAGTAACAGAATTAAAATTACGTTAAGGAACAAATTCTAATATCATCATTCAGCTGAATATTATTAAGGATAACATTCTTAGGAATAAAAAGAATTATAAACAATGATTGCTATAAAATAAATTATAAATGTACTACAATTTTAAAATATCTGTATTTTTAAACAGGATTTCATTATTTAGAATGTACTTAGTAAGTTACTGTATTATATTGGTATTGTATAATTATCTACTTATTTATATGCTGAATATCAGAAGGGTGATCTATGTATGACTAAGAGGAAGGCAGGATCTAAAGAACTTCGGCCTCGAATCTCATGAGTTCGCCTCTCTCAAGTGCAACAGTTCCCATTTCCAAGGTATCTCTAGAATTTAACACCTACATAATCATAGTGTAGCCTAGCAAGATAGTTGAAAATATTAGCAACGAATGATTAGGCCGCATCATCTGAGATATAAGTTTTGTGGTGAATGGGAATTCCACATTCAAAGGCAGATCTGATCTATTATCCTTTACCATCTGATATATTACCTTAATCATTATGACCACAGAAACTATGTCCAGCTGGACAGTTCGGATTACCGTGATAAGATGGATTAAAACGAGACTATCAGCTTACGTTAGTTCTGTTTAAATGCAATGCATCAAACTACTTTAAGAAACACAAATTTCACCCAATAATATGAAAAATTATTTAAACCCATCGCAACGCATAGGCGCTCTGCCTAGATACAGCAATTTTTGTCGTATTACGGTAAAAGGGGTTTTATCAGATGGGAAGTATAGTGAAAACAGACAGTCGAAGGTTGATTCCCTCCTAAGAATAAGTACCTTCCGCAATACGTGCATCAAACTTAGATCTCTCCGTGTGAACAACTAGGAATTACTGAAACCAAATCTCTTTACCACTCCCTTATAAATAGATTTCATATTTAAAAGGTAAGAGACATATATAGTTTTAATAAAGTAACAATTTCTCTAAGCATACAGCCAGTTATCTAAACACCAGCTCAGGATATTTCGCCAGGAATCAAGTGAGTATTATTTTCTAAATATTTTGTTACTAGTCTGGATGAATTCATAAAGCAGATTCTCAGGTAATTTCAATAATTTAATGCAATTTTAAAGTTACACCCAAAAGTTTCAAAAGAAATTCATTTCCTAAACTTTGAATGTGTTATGTACAATTATAATAAACAGCACAAGCAATTCAAATAATTTTATTTTTGTTATTATATAGGATAGGCGAGGAAGATGAATACCATACTATGGTTTCTAGCGTTTGGAGTGAGCGTTGCCATAGGAGCATCGCTAAAAGGTAAAACTTTTATAGTTATTCTTTTAGCAGATTCATTGCTAGCGCATGTACTTTTGGTTTCAACTACCTGTCAGATATACTTTACTAAAAAATAAAATAAAATTACAACTCAATAGGAGAAACAGAACTATAAAATATTTCTGCATATTAAGACCAGGTGGGTTGCTCGCTCTATTACTTTGAGCTTAACGGCTAACATTTGCTACACCAGTTCTCAAAAGACCCGGATAGACAAGTACCGGGTCAACTCTGAATGATTGGTTTAGTTTGGTATGGAGCGCTGCGGTCAATTTATGCTACACGATGGCTAATTAGACCGAGACCTACAGCTTAAAGCCGATTCCGAACGGCTACAAACGTCCATGCCAAGAGTAGGATTCAAACCCACAGACTCTGGTACCGAATGCCAGCGCCTTAGCCATTCGACCATCGTCCGGTGACTCTGAATGAAAACTAAATACCTAAAATAAACGTAGCATTCGAATCCAAACTCTGGTTTTCAAGCCATAGGGCATCCTGGTCACAAATGAACTCTAGCAGTTAACTATCCTCTCGCTATTAAGGCCAAGAATAGTTTGACAACTGCAGCATGCTTTTAAAGTAGTATTTACCGATATAAATTCGTAAATCGTTTCTTTTACTTAATATTCTAACCAATAAATTACAAAGGCATACGTCGAACCTTTTTTGGTGTATGTAGTAAGAAATCTGAGTCTTCAGATTTTTGTTTAGGTATCTTCAGTCAGAAACACAAAGCAAACACTAAAAAATAATTTTTCAAGAGTAAGAGTTTTCAGGAATGGAAATTCGTGTCATTTATATCAAACCGCTGAATTCATTAACACCGTCAACTGTTCATACTAATCCCGAAAGTTTGAAAGTTATTTCAGCAAATGAAACAGTCCAGACTGTTAAATTGCAGTTTTCTGATATATAAGAAAAACCTATAACGAACGACTATCTCATGCGAATTTCTCATTAACATCACTGAAGAATTCTACAGCATTGTTAATACGCATGCCACCCACATCGTATATTTGTTAGCATCAATGGCTTCCACGGTGTAGGCTCGGGTTCGAATCGCTGATAAGGCATAAACGTTCCCGTGCTGTCCGCTCGGGAGTAGTTTTTGGCTAAGCTATATGCAGAGCCTGACTAAGGCAGGGCATACGGGGCAGTTGCCCCGGGCCCCCACATCAGAGGGGGGGCCCCTAAATCGAATAGAAAGTTTAGTATTAAGTATTAAGTTCTTGATTACTGAAGTAGTGAAGCAGAGGGGGGCCCCAAAGAAGTTTTTTGCCCCGGGCCCAAGTAGGGCTAAGTCGGGCCCTGGCTATATGATGCTCCAAACATAAAGTTTCCAAAGAATTCGCGGTATGGATGAGTCAATGTCGCCATTGACAAAGTGCCTGCCTATTCCAGAAAAAAATAGAGAAAAAAAAAATAAGCTTTTAGACATCAAAAAAAGTCAATAAGCCTTTTACTTTGTCATGTAAATAAAATCGCGTGAATACGTAATAGGAAAGCTACACGCAAAAGAAACAAGAAAAGTTAATTTGCCTTACTCTTCTCACAAAAATTTGTATTTATAGTAGAGAATTTTTTTACGGTGTCTGCTGTTGAATAATTGCTTTAAAAATTACGTGAAAGAAAACAAACTATTTTTTTAGAATTTATGTAATACACTACAAATCAAGTTCAAATTATCACAGAAAGATCAATATTCACCTATATAACTGTATCATCCTTCAGTCTTAATATTTATAAAAATGAAGCCAAAAATTATAAGATATCTCAAAAAATTGTATTTTAATGGTACATATTTTTTCGATGTTCAGAAAAGAGACAAGTATTACCAGGACTACCAGAAATTCCAGGAATGCCAGCTCTTCCAGAGATACCTGGAATGCCAGCTCTACCAGAGATTCCAGGAATGCCTGGACTACCTGAGATTCCAGGAATGCCAGCAATACCAGGATTTCCCACTTCCCATTCGTTTTTCATAGCAAAGCTGATAAAAACGCAGAAAAAAGGCAAGTGATACCTGTGGACTACCAGAAATTCCAGGAATGCCAGCTCTTCCAGAAAATCCCAGGAATCCGCCACAGCCTCTACCGGAGATTCCAGGCAATGCCTCTGGACTACCTGAGATTCCAGAATGGCCCAGCAATACCAGATTTTCCCACCTTCACCATTCGTTTTTCATAGCCAAAGCTGCTCTTTCACACCAAACTAAAGAAAAAAGGCACGTGTTACCTGGACTACCAGAAATTCCAGGAATGCCAGCTCTTCCCAGAAATTCCAGGACTGCCAGCCTCTACCAGAGATTCCTAAGGAATGCCTGGACTTCCTGAAGATTCCAGGAATGCCAGCAATAACCAGGATTTACCACTTCACCATTCGTTTTCATAGCAAAGCAGAGACAAAAAACGAAGGAAAAAAGGCAAGTGATATCCCTGCGACTGCCAGAACATTCCCGGAATGCCAGCCTTCTTCCAGAAATCCCAGGACTTGCCCGCCCCTTCCAGAAATCCCCAGCGAATGCCCCGGACTCCCTGAGATTCAGGAATGCCCAGCCTTCCAGTTCCAGAGATCCCAGGAATGCCTGCAATTCCAGGTTTCCCAACTTCACCATTCATCTTTCATGCCAAAACAAACAAAAAAATGAAGGAAAAAAGGCAAGTGATACCTGGACTGCCAGAAATTCCAGGAATGCCCGCTCTTCCAGAAATCCCTGCATGCCCGCTCTTCCAGAGATTCCAGGAATGCCCGGACTCCCTGAGATTCCAGGAATGCCCCAGCCTTCCAGTTCCAGAGATCCCAGGAATGCCTGCAATTCCAGGTTTCCCAACTTCCCCATCATCTTTCATGCCAAAACAAACAAAAAAATGAAGGAAAAAGGCAAGTGATACCTGGACTGCCAGAAATTCCAGGAATGCCCGCTCTTCCAGAAATCCCTGGAATGCCCGCATTCCAGAGATTCAGGAATGCCCAGCACTTCCAGTTCCAGAGATTCCAGGAATGCCAGCCTTCCAGTTCCAGAGATCCCAGGAATGCCTGCAATTCCAGGTTTCCCAACTTCACCATCATATTTCATGCCAAAACAAACAAAAAAATGAAGGAAAAAAGGCAAGTGATACCTGGACTACCAGAAATTCCAGGAATGCCCGCCCTTCCAGAAATTCCAGGAATGCCCGCCCTTCCAGAAATCCCAGGAATGCCCGGACTCCCTGAGATTCCAGGAATGCCCAGCCTTCCAGTTCCAGAGATCCCAGGAATGCCTGCAATTCCAGGTTTCCCAACTTCCACCATTCATCTTTCATGCCAAAACAAGTAAAAAATGAAGGAAAAAAGGCAAGTGATACCTGGACTACCAGAAATCCAGGAATGCCCGCCCTTCCAGAAATTCCAGGAATGCCCGCCCTTCCAGAAATCCCAGGAATGCCCGGACTCCCTGAGATTCCAGGAAGCCCAGCCTTCCAGTTCCAGAGATCCCAGGAATGCCTGCAATTCCAGGTTTCCCAACTTCACCATTCATCTTTCATGCCCAAAACAAGTAAAAAATGAAGGAAAAAAGGCAAGTGATACCTGGACTACCAGAAATTCCAGGAAATGCCCGCCCTTCCAGAAATCCCAGGAATGCCCGCTCTTCCAATTCCAGAAATCCCAGGAATGCCCGCCCTTCCAGAGATCCCAGGAATGCCCGGTCTCCTGAGATTCCAGGAATGCCCAGCAATTTCCAGGCTTCCCAACTTCTCCAAGGAAGATAAGAGTCAAAAATCAAAAGACAAGTGATACCAGGGTTGCCAGAAATTCCAGGAATGCCAGCACTCCCAGAAATCCCAGGAATGCCCGCCCTCTCCCAATTCCAAGAAATCCCCAGGAATGCTGCCCTTCAGAGATCCCAGGAATGCCCGGTCTCCTGAGATTCCAGGAATGCCAGCAATTCCAGGCTTCACCAACTTCTCCAAGGAAAGATAAGAGTCAAAATCAAACAAGACAAGTGATATTACCACGGGTTGCCAGAAATGCCAGGAATGCCCGCCACTTCCCGAAATCCCAGGAATTGCCCGCTCTTCCCATTCCAGAAATCCCAGGAATGCCTGCCCTTCCAAGAGATCCCAGGAATGCTCTGGTCTCCCTGAGATTCCAGGAATGCCAGCAATTCCAGGTTTCCAACTTCTCCAAGAAAAGAAAGGGCCAAAAATCAAAACGACAAATACCAGGCTTACCAAGAAATTCTGGGAATGCCAGCACTCCCAGAAATTCCCGGAATGCCAGCACTTCCAGCGATTCAGGAATGCCCCGGACTCCCTGAGATTCCCGGAATGCCTCAACTACCTGGGTCTACCTGAAATCCAGGATTCTACATCGCCAAGAAATCTAAAAATCTGACTAGATGTTTTCGAGACTTTGAATGATTAAGATTCTGAATGTTTTTAGTGTAAGTTGCCTAGAGAAAGGCGGGAAATCCCTTATTTATATGATGATACAATACAAATTTGCTGGATAAAGCCTGGTGCTAGAAACTATCCGATATGATACAAACATCTCGTACAAAATGTATAAGTTCAATTCAGAAATAAAAATCGTCAGAATGTTAAGATGGTTTCCACTATATTTTTTTTTGCAGTTGAAATTAACTTGTGTTCAATAAACTAACAATAAATCTATGTACAACAAAAAAACTGAGAATGAAAAATTATAAAAAATAATATTTATTTCTTATAAACATATCTATTGTATATTACTAGCTGAACAGCATGATTGTACACAAACTATGCAAATACAGAAAAATGTAGCTATTCAGTCTAATTGGGAAAAAGTGGGGGTAGACAAGTTTTCTGGATTTAATAAGAGTGCAGTAATTGAAGTAATGTAATAATATTTTAAAAAGAACATAAAACTCTTGTAAACAAGAATAAGAAATCTATATTTTACATTTTTTAAACATGCAAAGAGAAAAAAAATAAAGGGGAGGACTCAGCCATACAAAGAAATATGACCGCTTCAGATGCTTCATCATCAGTAATATCAAAAATTCACAATGTATTGTAGAATTAGGTGATTCAGTCAAAATAAAAATGTTCAGAAGTATTCTACTGTGCCACTAGAACAAATATGGTTAAAAGAACATAGTGACATAATTTAGTACAAATACTGGTTTAAAATCTTTGACCATGTTCTTGTTATGCAACTTTAGAGTTTATTTCCTTTAACTATAGTTGGCAGATATAAGTCAAGTAATGCTTTATACAAATATTTTTGCCCTACCTGAACACACAAAACTAATTAAGTGATTAAAGTGTTTCTGTGTTGTTCTTTACATGCTCTATATCATTTCTCCAGCTAGACTTCATTATCATCTTCTAATTCAATTTCAAAATGTTCTGTTGTTGTTACACTGACCACAGTTTCTATTTTTCTATACATTTTTAAATGGTTTCTAGGATCATTATCATCAGCTTCTAACCACCCTTCAACATCATCCAATGCAACAAACTGTTCATCTACTCAAGAGTTCTATTTCTTTCCTTCAATCATTGGGTCTGGAGGACAAAGTAAACTGTGGTTTAATGTGCCTCCAAATTAATGAGATCTTACTGAACAAAACATTTCATTTTGCTCACCTTCAGGAGAGATTGCATTTCAAAAGTTATGCATGTAATATGTAAGTTAATCACATATTTTGAAAACTTAATACATAGATAGACTTGATGAAAAACAATCAACTTATCAAAATCTCTGTGAAAGATGTACAACAATAACAAAAAAAAAAAAAATCACATTTTTACATAACTTAAGAACAATCCATTGTAATACATTCATACACATTTTTAAAAAAATATCAATATTATTTTTTAGGAATGATAAGTAATTTAGTACATCTAAAATAAACCCACATAAACACATTAATAGATCGAGTATAAAATTATTAATGTTGTAGTTCACCAATGTTTACTGTGACAATTAACAATAAGGCAATAAAACCATTTTATCATTCAAACAAACTATGAAAAGATATTTTGATTTCAGAACTCAACAAATTACTTAAGTGCAAAGAATAAACATAAATGGTGAAAATTACAATGCATTAATTATATGCTACCTTTCGGCTTTTAATTCACAAGCTGAGATAGAAATTTATAAAATTTCAAAGATTAACTCAGTGCCCAAAAACATCAAACAAATCTCAATATCAAAAGAGAAAACTAAGATACAGAGAAAATCCTGCTTATCATTTTGCATGAGAACTCATGAGCTACTCTATAATAAACCCATTGATTTTCCCAAGATATTAATAAGACAGTCAATAATTATTGAGTTTTCTTTGTCCTTTACTTAAAAAGTTGTCTGCACATAATTAAAAATATTTAATACAAGAGAATTAAATAAAGATCATTCACTATTATTAGTGGATACTAAGTAAATATTTTACAGGAGTTACTTGTAATTGATAAAAATATATACATGATTTAATACACTAATTACAAGAAAATGAAAATTTTAATGCATGTGAGAAGGTAATCAAGGAAAATAAAATTTTAATTTAATACAAAGATAAGAGCTTTAACTGACAGAGACTAAATAAAAAATTAAGGGATACAATAGAAAGAACACATTTCTAATAAAATATCAAGAGTTTTTGTTAAAGTTTGTGTCTGGGAGTTAGATGGAAAGGGGATAAACTTCCTTCCCCAATGTCATCTTCAACCCAAGGATGAAAATTACTTGTTCGTCCCAGGGTACTTTCAGATGATGTCACTATTGTATGCAGGACGACTTATTACTAACTCTATTCGGTCCCCAGATGATGCTATAAGAGGCACAATCAACCCAGCATTGTACGTTTTCACACTATTTACCTATTAAAGCAATAATAAAAGTAAAAATTTTGAATGTTTAATACAATATTTTAAAAACTAAACTTAAAACACTCTTGCTAGTAAGTAAACTAAATTTGAAAAAAACACATAAAACTAAAGCATAAATATTCCTAAAATAACATATCGTAACTTGGGGCTACTTGGACCCTAGCCGAAAAAAGTGTTTTAAATTATACCTAGGTCTTGTCAATAAAACATAGATATAATTCACAATCTCTCCAATAGATAGCAACACTAGCCAGGTCCTGAGGCACTTTACCATGTTCCCACTCTTCCCCCTTTTTTCAGTTCAGATTATAGTGCTTTGTGATAAAAACATGAATTTTTGTGACCTTATGACTTCCACCTTCACTTCTTTATACACTGCAGTCCCACATTAGGTATGGATAAATTTACATTTCAAATACAGTCTTTAAGAATATAACAACAGTTTTAGATGAATAACAGAGAATTAATAACCCAGTAAAAATTATAAGTATTAACTAGTGTGCTGATAAACTAAAAATGGGGTTACTTGGACCCAAGCAAGGAAGTGGGTCCAATTAACCCCTAGTCACATCTTTTATTAGACATTCTCAAATTTCCCTATAAAAATACTTAACATCATTATGTCATGTCGGGTTCCTTTTAATAAATGGTTACACTGGTTCATGTGTATTTATTCGCAGATCTGATACAAAATGCCCCAAAATTACAAGAGGGCTCTTGAGAGCAGAGAGTAGTGGATTTTACAGTTGAAAATTTAGAGGAATGTTTAAATGCTGTGAGGTCAGGAGAAATGCCTCAGAGAGATGCCTCAACCCACTTTAAAATTAGTAGGTCCACTATAAAAGGAGACTGAAGAATGGTTTATTGAACAAATCTGGACATCCAATCATTTTTAATAGTGAAGAAGAGTTGGCCTGTGCCAGTCATTCAGACAAAATTTGTGATTTTGGATTTCCTGTAGATGAACTGAACTTTAGATTTATTGTCACGTCTTACTTTGCAATGCATGGAAGATTAGTGAAATGTTTTCAAAACAACCTCCTTGGGTGTGACTGGGTAAAATTAATTTTGAAGATGCATCCACTGTTAACAATCAGATTTGCAAATAAAAGGGGTTTCTTTTCTGTTTTAATGTAAAATAAATTTTTCATACATAAGTCTCTATTTAGATTTCAAGATCCTAGGTGCTACTTGAGCCCACTACCTATTTGAATTGTATATTTCAAGTAAAATGTAGATTGGGTCTAAGTAACCCCAATCAGGAGGTTACTTGAACCCAAATTTCAATAATTTATTAAAATATAAAATTAAAATGTTGGTTTGAAAAAAACTTAAAATCCTGGGGGAATCTTCAAATAAGTTGTTCAAATCAGGTTATCAGCAAAATATGTTTTTAAGGCTATCATTGGGTAAGAAATATACAAAAATCTTCACTTTTTGGGTCCAAGTAACAGTAACCCCAATCTATGGTACATTATTTTTATCTAATTAAGAATCAATTTTACATAATTTAAATATTATTTAACATAATTGAAAATGTTTAACAAGATGTTTAAGTCCTCTAACACTATGTTTTTCTTAAGTGTGGTTGATCATATTATCCACAACACATATAAGAGCAACTTCCAGATAAATTGAGCCTGAATGAATGTGACTATACCTTGTCATGGGCCAGGCCAGGCCATGCACTTCATTTATACAGTCCTGAAAAAACCAAGTACCTCACCATAGAAAGCACCTCTCAAGTTCCCCATAACTTTATGACGCTTCTACTAATATTCAGATGTAATATTCTATTGATAATTTCATATAAAATAACTACTCATTTTATAAATTAATAGAAAATTTTATTAGTTTTGAAATTCAAATTTATAAAAAATTTTAATGTTTAAAGTTTTTTTAGCAATTTTTTTTTTCTGTAAGTCAGATCAATAGAATTGTGAATATTTCTGAGAGTTTCAGCCAGTATCCAGTTTTTTTCCTGGCGAAGACAATAGAGCTCATACATGCAAGTTAAACTAAAAAATAAATATAAAAAGAAGTCAATTAACACAACCCAAATCAACAAGGATAACAATTTGCAAAAATTACTGCCTTAAAAATGCAATTTTATTGCCTGATTTTGAACTCTTAATCAAAATATTTAACATTAGCAAATGAACTCAAATTTGAAGTGAACTCATATAAACAAGCACTTTTCTTTTACACTTCCCCTAATAAACAAGCAACCTTGATTTTCAACTTTAGTTCCCTTTGTAGACAGTTCCAGACTTAATAGTTTCCTTCAAAATAATGCTTATGAGTACAACTACAAGAAACATAGACCTCAATAATAAATATAAATTTTAGAGGCACAAAATAAACACAAAGTTGTCTTTCATGAAGTAATCATATAATTTTTGCTCAGTTCACATATGCGGCGGTGAAAGGCAAAGTGGTGTAAGGTGCTGGAAATATAATCTTCCGGGGATGTGGGGTATTGCAATATTTAAACTATAATAAAAGTTGTTTTTTTTTAAAAATAACTTACTTTTATTTTCCATTCATTTACCGAATTTGTTTGACATTACAGCTATATTCCCTAATTAATATATGTATATACATATATATAGATATATATATATATATATATATACAGAGGCTGTTCGCACATTTTTTAGACGATGTTGGTAAGCGGTAATAAAATATCGTTTGCTGCAAAAGAAATAATTGCAATTGTACTATGTTTTAAAAGTCAAAATTATCGTCTGCGGCTTGAAAGTTTTGTTTTTATTCAAAATGGCGTTTTAACAAAGCAGTGGTTCGAAGGCTACATTTATGCTCTTTCCGAAGAGAAATAGCATACTCCGTTATCCAAAAACGATGTGAGAGTCATGGTTTTGTGATATCTAAAGCGTCGATAGGTAATATCGTTAACAAGAAGGAAAAAAAACGTCAAATTGGAGCCTCAAGTGGGACAAAAATTCCAAACAAGTACCCAAGGAAAAAACGGACATCTTCAACTATTGCAAAGGTACATTGTTTAATGTTAAAAAAAAATCCCCCTAGTCAAAGGACAGTTGCAAAATCATTAAAATGCTCGGTGTCCACTGTAAACAAAATAATAAACGTTGATTTAAATCTTAAGAAAGCGAAAAAACGCAATGTGCATCGTCTTCTTCCAAATCATATCGCTGAACACAGGACACGCTGCAGAATTCTATATGAGAAACACTTATCCAAAGAAAAATGGAAAACAATTGTCACAATAGATGAATCATGGGTGTATTTAAATGATTGCAACAAAAAAAGAGCCATTTATTATCATAAAAGGGGAGGAAAAAATTTAAGTACATGGTTCAAAGAATCGAAAGAAAGTTTTTCTAAGGGATTCATGATTGTCGCTGGTTTTTCTTTAAGGCTAGTTAAAAATAAAGAGAGTGGAAAAAAATGTCAAGATTAACTCCAAATACTATCAGGAACATATTTTATCGCCAATTTTTTTGAATGAAATACCATCGCTTTACCCACAGTGCCATCAATCTGTGAGACTCCATCAGGACAAAGCTAGCAGTCACACATCAAAATCCACTGTAAATTTCCTAAAAGAAATGGAACAAAAAACTGGTATCAAGGCCATACCCTTCACTGATATCCCTACTAAATCTCCCGATGTATCACCTATGGATTTTTGTGCTTTCGGACTTTTAAAATCTGCATTATTCAAACGTCGTCCCAAAACCCGTACAGAACTCTGGAAAGCTGTTCAGGAGGAATGGGATATAATACCTCTTCTGACACTTCAAAAGGCATTATTATCCTGGAAATTGCGGGGTCGAAAGATAGTTCAGAATAAGGGATGTCAAATAGAACATTTAAAACACAAGAATTTTATGTAATTTAGTTTTGTGAATACAATTTACATCGTCTAAAAAATGTGTGAACAGCCTCTGTATATATATATTAATATAAAATAGGCCAGGCCCACTCACTAACAACAGAGTAATATGTGCTTAAATAAATGTTTTAACTATCGATATTTATTTTTCCTAATGAGAGGTAACAGAACCCATTCCAGTGTGTTACACCTCAAATTCAGCCCTGTGAATATATATATATATATATATATATATATACACATTGCCATAACTAGCCCTGCCTGTGCCTTGTTCAAGACTTTGCATTTGGGCCCCTTAATTAATTAGCTTTGGGGGAAAAAAAGCACAGCATTTCGGGCCCTCCTTCCAAGTGAGCCCTGGGCAGATGTCCCTGGTGCACATGCTTAGTTACAGCACTGTATACTCATATATATTCTTTCTTTGGGAATTTACAAGACACACATGCATTGAAAAAGACTTGAAAAGTGAGAACATTTAGATGAACATTTCACAAAACCACTCAAGCAATCAATTTATTAATATACAAGGGATGGATAGTGTCAAGGGATTTCTAAGTAATAGAAAATTAATCAAATCCCTAAGTAAAAACTCAATGAATAATGCAAATAAAAGTGATTAAATAGCAAAGTGAGAAAGTAGGTCAGACAACATGTTAGACACAGTGAATCAAAAGAATACGAACAAACTTAAGGAGAATTAGGGGAAAGGAAAGGCAACAAGTACCCTTCAGCTACGTACTTATGAATTACCTTCATTATGGGTGATTTCAGCACATTATAACCAATCAGCATGTTAGAGACAGCAAATTTCAAAAGCTAAAATTTTTCAGGCTTTTAACAATTTACAGTATATCTAGCCCACTACTAAAAGAAACAATGGTGAATAACCCATGATTAGAGAGCAAAACATAGATAATTAGAGAAGACATTGAATTTATCTTGGTCTACATGAGCCCTTAACCAAGAATCGAGCACCTCACCCTTTACTGATAGTAGTATGAATTCCATATTAGTTAATAATGGCATGGAAATAAATTTTAGATTTCCAAGGAAAATATCAATTACCTGCAATATTCTGTCCAAAGGTTTCACTAAACCACTAAGATCTGCAGGACCACCAGGTCTGATACTATTAATAAACACCCCATTTTCATATTTTCCATCAGACAAGCTGAAACCAAAATCTTCATATACTTGATCTTTAAATAAAGTAACTTTATGTATTTCAATGGGAAGGGGTGCAGAGTAAACTGACGACGGAAGGCAGTAAGCATCTCTTGATTCATTACAAAGGCTATGCCTCAAAGAATAGTCGTTATGCTTTGAATCTGCAACATTTGTGTGGCATCCATGGACATTATCTCTCTCCTTTACATTTATATTCAACTGTTCAATTTGAGAGTTCAGCTCTTGTAAATTGTTTTCAGATAAGGTACCAGAAGGTGAAATATCTCTCATATGAAAATTCCTCTCAGAGTCTGATTTTGAGTCGTTTGCATTTTCATCAAAACCTAGAATACTTTGTTCAATTTGACGTAGAAGTTGAGACTGGCCACATGTTGGAGATCTTCCAAAACTTTATGCCAGCTCTCCTTTTCTTCATCCGATGGAACATAAAGACTACCAGAAAAACTGTTTGATCTCATAGTTTTTAACTCCCAGCTGTTCTGTTCAGCATAAACATCATCTGTATCTCTTTTAGAGGGATCACTTTGATATAAAGCTGAAATATTTCCATCACTAGCTGAATGGCCTAGAACAAAAGTAAACACTCATGTACATAAGGAAGCAGTCAAATTTAGTAAGCATAAAAATTGAAGAACAAACATTTTACTATCACAATGCTAGAATTTTTGTTTTATTTTATTTTAAAAGTATAAAAGAGCAAAATTTTTCAACTCAAAACTTCTCTCAAACAAGACAGTTAGCAATTTTAAACTAGTCATTTCTGTGAGCACTTTCTTTTCTCCTTATTCATTTTATATACTTTTAAACAAACTTCCTTAACAAACATTATGCACAAACAAACTGATAAAATAATAAAGTGTTTAAAAGAGTCAAACCATAAAATTCATTTTTGGCATGGCTAATACAGTTTGAAGCACCAGGATTACAGCTGTCCCATGAATCAACAGCACTATCAATGCTTGGTAAAGGAGTAGAAAACTTTTTTATCTGTTTCTCAGGAACACAGTGAAAACACTGAAAAGTTTAAGATTTTTCAGATTAAGTAAATCTGTTAAAATATGATTATTCAATGAAAAACATGAAAAATTCAAAAATATCTAAGATCAAATTTCTGGTGTTAATATTACTATGTAAATTCATTTAGTTTTCTCTTGCCCGATATGCAGAAGAAAATACGGGTAAATTTTCAAAATTACTTGGGCAAGAATTCGTATATTTTCATAGTATTCAAATTATGAGATTGCACAAAACTTCTCTTTTCACAAATTTGATCTAAGAATGAGATAGACAGCAAAAGAACTAAAAGCTCCATCATGATTCAAATTCAAGTAGCAATCTTTTCTTTCAGAGCTTTCAAATGTTTTCCAGATGACTAAGTCCTAACTTTTAGTTCATCAGTATAAAAAAAATAACTTTTAAAGTTACAATTTATATTTTGCTAAATTTTATGTCTGTTTAAATACTGAATTTGATAAAATCTATAAATCTAATTTTTTAATTATTTAGAATTAAAAGTATTAACAATCAAGAATATATTACCAATGGTTGAATATTAGGGCGGAGCGTAAACAAAAAAGTTTTCGATTTGCTTTTACCCTAGTACAGATAAGTTAGGTACTGGTGGGTAGGACATGTATGCAAAGTTTTGGGATAAACAAATATATCTTCCATTTCCATTTCGGCCGTGATTTTTAGCAGATTTTTACCATACAGTAAAAAATGTGTATTTCCATTGTTTTGTAAGCAACTTGTCATTTTGCTCTTAAATAAAATATAGAGGTAATTCGAAACTTAATCCAGAAAGGCAGCAGCTGACACACTGTGTACAGAAAGGTAAAGAAATATTTTGGCATGAAAACATTGTCAATAACAACTTTAGAAAAACTAAGCTTAAAACCTTCGTGAAAGACTTACAGAAATTGTTCGACATTTCTTCATGTAAGTGTGTTTCTATTAACAAATGTTCTTGCCCAAAGCATAAAAGGATCCCTGAAATGGAAAGAACTTTTCTTATAGACCAACGAGCACTTATGCAAATGTCCATAGGTGCAGTTCACTTAAAAGCAAATGAAAGCTGAGGAAACGAGCCGATAGGAAGCAGAAAAGAGACAGATGCAGTCTTAAAATAAAAGTTTCGCCATCTGTTACTCCATCTAGGCTCACATTTCCTGATCCAGATTCTGATATGAATCCACATAACTCCGATAGTGACACAGATTACTTGAAGGCTTCCACATCCACATCCAGGATGACTCAATCTGAAGGAAAAAAGATGTCACGATCAAGCCGATACCCAGCAGTAGCTATAGCTTGTGAGAGAACCGGAGTTTCAGATCGGGCTGGAGCCATCATTGCCAGCACTGTTTGGAAGATTTGGGGATGATTACCGAAACAGACGCATTAAATGTAATTGATAGACATAAAATAAGAAGAGAGGGAAAAAATTCGAACAGGATATCAGAAAGGAAATGAAAAACAGCTGGAACCATTGAAGGAACTTTATTTTGATGGAAGGAAGGACAAAACTCAAATGCAAGAGATGTAGGGAGAAGATGTACCAGAAAACAGTCCTGGAAGAACACGTTACAATGATTAAGAAACCTGGAAGCAAGTACCTTGGACACATAGCACTAACCTCGTCATCAGCTTTGAGCATTTCTCAAATGATGCTGCAATTCATGGAGAATAAGAATATTGACATTCATCAACTAGTAGCAATAGGGTGTGATGGTACAGTCATTAATACTGGCTATAAAACCGGCATAATTCGCCGTTTTGAGGGAGCCATTGGGAAACCCTTGCACTGGTTTATCTGCTAGTTACCCGCAAATGAGTTGCCACTCCAACATTTAGTGCAGCATTTGGATGGTAGTACGAGGGGCCCTATTGCATTTTCTGGTCCTATTGGGAAAGCATTGGCAAATTGTAAAAACCTCCCAGTTGTGAGATTTGTAGTCACTTCGAGCAAATTTCCGAAAATCAACATAAAGGATCTTAACACAGACCAACGATACCTTTGGTATATTTGTCAAGCTGTCACAAATGGAAACTGCTCATCAAGTTTGTCACAAAAGCATCTTGGGAAAATATCTCATGCACGTTGGCTAACAACTGCAAATCAAATAAAGCACTTTAACATTAGCTCGTCAGATCCTTGAAACCAACTTCAAACTTCAAGGGTTCATCATGAAAGTGTATGCACCTATGTGGTTTACAGTCAAATTAAATCCATATTGCATATGGTTCACGAAATTTGTGGAAGATAATAAACATCTCATGCTATCTTAAAAACAATTTAAAGACTGTGGTCGATCCCATTATCCAGAGAATATTTTATGAGTCTAAAACATGATTAAAAATTTTTTGGCCTTATAATTTTTGGGGGGCGGCCATTTTACCACCTACAGAGTCATTTTTTTTTTCGTGAAAAATGTGTTTCATGGAAAACTCTGTAGCTACTTTATTTTTACCTATCAAGATGATTAAAAAACTAAATGTTCAGCCTAAAATTGTCTACATTTTAGGTTAGTAGAAAATTTCATTAGACTTTAGGATCTAGGCCAAAAAATGTTTAAAAATTTTAGAAATAAAAAGTCAAACACCACATTTCGCTAACCTTATTTTGAAGAAAATCAGACTCACCTTAAATATTTTTTTGTAGCACAGATCTCTCATAGGGCTTACATAATGGTGCCTGGAACATCTAGCACTCACAGTGTTGTAAATATCACCAGAATGTTAAATTGGATAGAAGGGGAAAAAATAAACCCAATTACAGGATTTTGTTAAACTTCTTTGTGTGTGACATTCAGAGTGAAACCTACATGCTGAATAAATGCTTGGAATATCCTGGGCCAGAAATACTTCTTGAAGTCTTAATGAATGAATTGATAATTTGCCTGATGAAATAAGTTTCAAACAGTGGTGAAGACAAATAGAGCTGATCTAATCACAGAATTCCTACCTA
>OU015494.1:94670079-94676020 GCA_907164885.2 Dolomedes plantarius | reverse complement strand
GGGGAAATTAGATGGATATGATGAGAAGAACATATTCAATGCAGATGACACGGGCCTATTCTACAATATGGTGCCTAATAAAACCTTAACGTATATGGGCGAAAAGTGTTTTGGTGGAAAACACAGTAAGGAACGATTGACTGTTTTACTGTGCACTAATTCGGATGGATCTGAGAAATTTCCACCATTAGTTATAGGCAAATCAAAGCAACCAAGGTGTTTTAAGAATATCACCAGGAAACCTTGTGAGTACCGCAATAACAATAAAGCGTGGATGACATCAAATTTTTATTGACTGGATTAGAAAATTTGATGCAAAAATGCATCGAGAAAAGTGAAAAGTTTTACTTTTAATCGACCGATGCACTGCACATACTCCAAATATCCCTGGACTTACAAATTTGACTATCCATTTCTTACCAGCTAATTGCACTAGTAAGTTGTAGCCATTAGACCTGGGTATCATTCGCAGTGTGAAAACATACTACAGAAAGTCTTTAATTAGGAAATTAAACAATTCGGCTGACAGTATAAAAATTAGAAAATTTACAATCTTGGAAGCAATGCACATGATAACATCAGCATGGAAAGAAGTTTCTTCATCCACAATAAAAAACTGCTTTCGAGTTGCTGGAATTCACGAATACCTTGTAATGGAACTGCAAAGTACGGATGTAGAAATCAACGAAGACATTACCCC
The DNA here is from genome assembly GCA_907164885.2 of Dolomedes plantarius. Classification (NCBI taxonomy): domain Eukaryota; kingdom Metazoa; phylum Arthropoda; class Arachnida; order Araneae; family Dolomedidae; genus Dolomedes; species Dolomedes plantarius. The sequence continues at coordinate 94,675,320 of OU015494.1, read as the reverse complement.
TGAAGAATGGACAAGTCTTGTTGAAGATGAGGATGTTTCAATTCAAGATTTCTACAATTGTGATAAATATGTTTTAACAACAGATTTCAGAAATGTAGAACAAATTTATTAAGATATTGTAAATGAAAGCACAGTGTCAGACGAAGAAGGTGAAGTTGAAGACACGGAAAACGAGACACTGCCACCGTCTTACACAGATGCAATTTCTGCTCTAGATGTTCTCCGACGCTATATTACATCGAAAATGGAAGGTGACTCATTTAACATTTTAGAAAATCTGGAAAAGAGAATAACGAAAACAAGGCGAATGAAGCAATCAACACTTTTTGAATTTTTTTAAACGTAATTTATTGTATTGTTTGTACTCATTTTTTTTCAATGTAATTTAAAATAACTTTTTGTGAATAAAATAATGATGATAATAAATATAACATTTTTAAACACGCCAATATATTAAGAAATATATTGACAGCCCTAAGCCTGTAAAGTGTGAAGGGAAATGTTATTTTTTCACAAATTCTGTTTAACGACGATCTCTACTTAAGGACGATTTTTCACGGTCCCTTGAAAGTCGTTAAACAGAGAACCAACTGTATATACATATATATATATATATATACATATATATACATATATATATACATATATATATATATACATATATATATACATATATATATATATATGCATATATATATACATATATATATATACATGTAATGAAATAAGATCAGATTACAGAACTATTAGAAAAAGAAATTTATTTCCGAGTGGCTAAACAGACATCTGATCTAATGGAAAGCCAATACCCGAGTGATTCCCGGGGTTTGAGTATAGAGGTATCTGCGGTTGAAGAATTTGCTGACCAAAGATGTTTTTTGCAAGCTGCATCAGTTGTGCAGGACGATTACCTTATTTGGGCATAGAAAAGTAGTCGTACAGTTTCGTGGCTTGCCCAGGAATTGCTGACGCTATGAAAAATATTCCTGGGTTCTTGAAAACAGAATTTGGTAATGCGATCTTAAGCATGGGAAGGGAAGAGAATTTACAGGGGATCAACTTAAATTTTATATCTTTCATATCCCCCCATTTTAAAAACGTTGTCTACCCGGGTGGAGGCTCTCATACATAACATAAAAAAATAAACTACAAATATTACAATTATACAGAATATAACAGAAGATTACAAAAATATCTGGCAAAGTCCACAATGGTTCCTCCAGATAGCAGGTCCATGCGGTTTCCCTACCATCCTTCATCTTATTTGCTTCGTATGCACTTAACCATAATTACAGTATAAGTTCAAAATATAAGACTGGTATTCAAAATATAAGACGATAACATAAATTCTATGATTACATGACATATTATCTTGATATATTTGATATGAATAAAACACAATATAAATATTTACACTACCTGGAAACTATCTCTTAACACTGTCCACATATTGTATTATTAGTTCTCACATTATATTATATTAATACTGACATTGTTTGTATCACTATCAAAATTCACTGTATTATATTTTTTAACTTCCTTGAGTACTCTCATATTCATTACAATTCTCTATTCGTGCAAAATTACAATATTATAAATTTTTACATTCATTCCATATCAATATCTCTTCTTTTTCTTCAAAGTACTTTTACATTAATAAAACAACTTCATTACATCAAAATTCGTTTCAATAGCAATACACATTTTATACCTTAAACATACCTTACTTCTGACAAACACATCACATTTCTCTCAAACAACCGTGTATCCTCACGTTTGCTGGGGAATGCTGACTCTGAAGTTGGAAAGGAGGTTAAAACAGATTCCTCCCACCACTTCAAAAGAAAATTTTTGTGAATGATCAAATGCAGGTAGATGGATTCAGTTTCTCAACTGTAGTTGCACTCAAAGAAAAACCCCAAAAACCAAAATAAAAATTTGCCGAATGACAAAAAAAAAAGTTTCGAGTTGTGTGGCCATCACAACCCGACAATTTTTAAAAATTTTAGAAAAATAAAAACAAAACAAGAACAACTCAAATGAGGAAAAGAATGCATCATGACATTAAATTAAATATTATAAAATTCAAAATTCACCTTGATAATTACAAAATTCAAAATAAACTTCACATGATCAGTCTATACCATTTTTAGTTGTCCTTAAAAAGTAGTTGTAGATTCGGAGACTCACAATATTGGCAGTCCATTGATGGGAGTCCATCAGTATCCTCTGGTTTCTGTTCGCTTGGGTTTTTAATATCATTTAACTGAAAATTCTCTCTAGGACGGAAAAATCGAAGGCGAGTAGAATGTACAATCTCAGTGGGAGTTTTATAAAGAGCATTGGGTTTATCAATTTCAAAAAGAACATCTGAACATTTTTTTAGAATAGTATAAGGGCCTGAATACGGTGGGGCAAGTTTTCGGGTATTTGGATATTGAAATTCTTCATATAAAACTAAATCTCCGACTTTAAATATAACTTGTTGAAATCTTCTGTCATATCTTATTTTATTCGACTGATAATATTGTCTAGTTCTTTCTTGTGCAATTTTTCTAGCTTCTTCTATAGGAGGGTATATCTCATTATCTTGGAAAGAAATTTTATAAGGCAATTCGCCATACATTAAATAAATTGGGGGAAATCCAGTTACCGAATGAGGGGTATTATTATATTCTTGGGTGACAGAGTCTAAGATTTTTGTCCATGGCACATTACTAGGGCTATTACTAACTTTACATTTTAATCTAGTTACTATGGTTTGGTTAACTCTCTCGACCTTTCCGTTCGTCTGCGGTCTATGAGCAGATGTCAAGAGCTGTGTAACATTATTATGTCTGAGAAAATGTTTAAACTTTGATGAGGTAAAGGCGGAATTCCTATCACTTAAAATTTTCTCGGGTACATGATTTTGAAAAATAGAATTCAAACAATTTATATAGGTTTCCGTGGTGGCACTTTTAGAGGGAAATGTCCAGATGTACCTAGTGGCATGATCAACTACAATGTGTAAATATTTCTTAGTAGAATTATAATAACTTAAACCACCTACAGTATCAATTGATAATAGTTCAAAAGGTTTTTCACACAGAGGAAGAGATTGCATAAAACCATATTTTTTCTGATGAGACTTCTTGTTTACTTGACAAGTTTCACAATGTTTAACATAATTTCCAACATCATTAATTATCTTAGTCCAATAATATTGAGGTGAAATAATTCTTAACATTGAAGCTATTCCTGGATGACCAAATTTTTCATGTACTTTCTCTATTAATTTAATTCTTAACGCTTTTGGTACTACAATTTTGATTAAACCTTGTCTTTTTACTACTACAATATTATCCTTATTAAAACATCTGGGTGCTGTTATATTTTCTAACATTTGAAAATGGATGATTTCCTTTATATCTAACAAGGGTTCTGGAGGGGTTGTAGTTATATTAAAAGCAATTGGGTTTCTTGTTAACATGTCAGCTTCAACATTAGTTGTACCTTTCTTATATTTTATGTCAAAATCATACATAGAAATTTTTAGAGACCATCTGAAAAGTCTACCTGTAGGATTTTTAAAAGTTTTAAGCCAAACTAAGCTGTGATGATCTGTATGTACAGTAAAATGTGACCCATGAAGGTAGCAATGGAATTTATCAAGACTATCAATTATGGACAAACATTCTAATTCCGTTATCGTATAATTAATTTCATATGGTCTAAGTCGTCGGGAGTGATATGCAATTGGATGTTGAGTTCCATCAGGATGTTCTTGTTTTACTATGGAGGCTATGGCTTCTTTTGACGCATCAACATAGACATGGCAAGGATAATTTGAATTATAAAGGGCCAAAATGGGTTTTGAGATTAAACTATCTTTAAGTTTTTGAAAAGCTTGTTGACATTCAGGCGTCCATGCCCATTTCTGGTCTTTCTTTAAAAGGTTATTTAAGGGAATTCTAATTTTAGCGTAATCAAGAATAAATTTATGATATACGTTAATGGTGCCTAGAAATCTTTGTAAATCTTTAACGTTCCTTGGGGCCAATAATTTTTTTATTGTTTCTACATTAGTATTATTTGGGCTGTATGATCCATGCTTAACTTCATAGCCAAGAAAATCAATAGTATCTTTAGCAAAATGACATTTCGATTTTTTAAGTTTAATATTTTCCTTTTCACAAATTTCAAAAATGGTCTTTAAGTGCTGAATATGTTGTTCTAATGTCTCTGAGAAAATAATTATATCGTCAAAATAATTTAGAGCAAAGTTAACTTGATATTTATGAAGTATACGCCTAATTGTTCTTTGGAATATTGCGGGAGCATTCTTAAATCCAAACGGCAGTCTGGTAAATTGGTACAAGCCATAGTTAGAAGTGAAAGCGAGCTTTTCAGCTTCCTCATCCTCTAATTTCAGGTGCCAATACCCACTACATAGATCTAACGTAGAAAATACCTTAGCATTGGTCAATTTGTCTAGAACACTGTCTATTCTGGGAATGGGTTCACAATCGGTTTTTGTAATTTGGTTAATTTTCCTATAGTCAATACATAGTCGAGTCCTAGCATTATCTTCTTTCTTAAATGCGAGAGTAATAGGTGAACTATATTGGCTATAACTAGGTTTAATAATTTTAGCTTTTAACAAGGCATCTAATTGTTTCTTTATCTCTGCGTCATCTCTAGGCGACGTTCTGTATGGTCTTTGACTTATAGGAAGTTCTGAGGTTAAGACTACTTTTGGCGATTCTAATTTAATTTCTCCCACATCAAACTTATTCTTAGCAAAAACATGATCAAATTTTTGAATTAAATTGTCAATATCACACTTATCATTATTACAAGAAATCACATTACATAAATCATTATTATTACTTAAAAATGCAGATACTTTTTCATTATTTCCATGACCACTTCTCTTATTAGGATTATTATTATGACAGCTGGTACAATTAAAATGCTTAAGTAATTTATTATCCTGAAAAATTTCTCTAGTTTTAAAATTAATAGTGACATTAAAGAGTCCAATAGCATGACCAGATAATATAACATATGGTAATTGTACATTAGGTAAGTAATAAAATTTTAATGTTTCAATTTTTTCACCCAATTTTAACGGAAGCATTATATACTGACTTACCTGGACGTTTCGTCCCACAGCTGTAATATTAATGTTGCAATTTTTAAAATTTAGTTGGTGATTTTTATTTAATGTGGATCCTGGTAAAATATTTAGAGTTGAGC
>OU015494.1:94540079-94665079 GCA_907164885.2 Dolomedes plantarius | reverse complement strand
GTGTGCAAGAAATAATGCATTCAAACTGGCTTATAATTTTGAAGATGCAACTTTTACTTTTCACATGTATTTATTTTAACTTTTGTGGTCTTCTTTTACTGATATCTGCAGTGACTGATAACTGTTTTCAATTGCATAATCATGCACTGATCACACAATTGACTTCAATTCCTCCATTCAATTATAATAACATTACTTCTTCAGGCAATAATAAGAAGCAAAATTTCCAAGGCTCCATAATTTCTGAAGGCCCTAAGATCCTGCTTAGTGTGCCTGTATGATAATCCATCTTTGACTGAATATATGGAATCTATATACTTTACATCAGTTCTAAATTTTTCTTCTGTTTGTTGTTATTGTTAGTTTAATTTAGTATTAAAATGTTTTGACCCTTAAAAGATAAATTCATATTGCTTAAAAAGATAAATTCATATTTTTTTCTCAGTTTCTATAACAGTGATAAAAATATGAATTAAACTTTTCAAGTATTTTTAAGGATCAAAACAGTTTAATACTGTTGTTGTTTTTGTTGTTGCTGTGTCTATGAATAGTGCAGAAGAAAAAAAGTCTTAAATAGAACCAAAGACCTGGATAAGAGCAACTGCCAGATCAGCTACCTGTGGACTGCGTAGAGGAGAGTTTAATACTAAATTCAATATATGTTATGGAGTATATTTTCAGTTTATCAAGTACTTTTGTTTCACTCTTATTATCTATAATGAATACTGCTATGTCAAAAGGAAGAACTATACATACTACATTAGCAGTTACAGTGACGTAGCGAGCATAACTGGCGCCCAGGGCACGATACCTTTTTGGCACCCCCTTCCCGAAAAACATATAGTAATATTATATATAGAATTTATGACAAGGACCATTTGGTGCCCCTCTGAGAGTGGCACCTGGGGCATGATAGACCCCCCCTTGCCCCCCTCTAGCTACGCCACTGAGCAGTTAAGATTCCAGTTCTCTTTTTGATAAAAAGATTGATTTATGTGATTTTTACAGAAAATTAGACTGAGTGTTCTTATTCTGTAATATTAAAAGAGACAAGAAAGTCTTTGAAAATGTTCACTATCAACAGAACATTGAAATAATTATCTTAAGATAAAAATTGTTTTTCTTTACTAAAAATGTCATATTATTCATTAACTTTATTATAAACCAATATGAAAAAAATATGTGGTAAAACAGGAATACACACTTCTTGAACTTCTTAGACTCATAAGTACACAAAAATAGACTTTAATTTTAGTTATGGATTTTAAAAAGCTGAATACTCCTGTTTTGTATATTCCTCAAGTTTCATTAAGTACTTCATGTGATAACAGCAGCAACTTAAAATATTAAAAAATCACTATTTTAACAGTACAATATCTTTACTACCACTTAAAAGTTTTTCTTTTTCAATTATGCTCATTTGATATCCATCTGAAGATACCTTACCTGAACCCTCACTACAGGAGTAAGTAAAAACAAAACATTTTCAGCCAGATATTGCTATGACTGTATAATGGCTAATTTCCATTTCTTCATACACAGAATTAAAAATAGTAAAATATTAAATAGAAAGGGAGTGCATGCTGCTTTAAATATTTTTGTCTGACATTTGGGGCATGGAAGATGAGTTATTCTTTACATATGAGAATATCTCCACTAAATAAGCGATTAAGACTAAGTTTTATACTCCTCAAAGGTGCTCAAATGAATGTCATTTTCAAAATTTTTCTGTCTCATTGTTGAAGTTTAAAATGATTCCTCCCAAATTAATGTGAATTTTTTTTTAAATGCCCCTGAAACAAACATTTTTGGCATCCAAATTAAACTCAAACAAGTCTAGTTTTCAAAATTTGTAGAGCTAAAAATCAGGGGGCTGAGTTTTCTTCAAAACAAACAATAAATGACATATTTTAAAATTGCTGTTCAGTTGATGCTCCATCAAATGTTATGTTCAAATCTTTATCTGACAGTTGGAGGCTGATGGCACTTTCCACTAAATAAATAGCATGCTAATATCATTTAAAACTCTAAATAAATAAGTAAAAAATGAGTGTTATTAATGAAAAATCTTTTTCCTTGCCATCATATATGTCAACATATTTGTAAGTTAATCCTACACTCTTCAAATAATGAATTTAAAGTGTCTACATGATTTTGCAGTTTATGTGATGTTTCATGAGGGATTTTATAGGAGACTTTATAGTGATCCATTATCAGAGTTTGGTATAATATAAATTAGGCGAAATTTATTATGAGACAACAATTTTCATCTCTTTAATTGTAAAGAATTACAAAACTCTTACAATGAAAATTATGCCGCATAACATCAATCATAAAGACTTACAAGTAAAATGCTACATAGAAGTAACAAAAAAGAATTTTTATAATCGTTTGAACTATGCTTGAAAGTACTAGAAAAAAAGATTATTTGAAAATTGTACAAAAAAACTAAAATTAATAGCAATAATAATGTTATAGTTAAAATGTGTTGGAATTCAGAGTCTACACAAAAAAAAGTTTATTAATCTGCATAAGGGGAAAAATGTGACCATCGATTTCATTTCTCAACATTTTTAGACTTTTAGGAAACCTATATACAATTGTCCAACTATTCCCAATTTCAAAGTTTTCAAGAACCTGAAAGACACATTGTTAAATAAAATATTTCCTGCATATTTTACTATCAAATTAAATAAATGTACATAAAATGAACTGATGATTTTTTTATGAACAGAATCATCTAAACAATTTTTAAAATAATTTTCTGAGTTATAAAACAGTATCAATAAAACTGCATTACCTTAGCTTTTGTATACTTGATGTAATGTGACCAGCTAGAGATTTAACATTTATAAACTTGTAAAAAAAACCTTAAAAAATAAAATTAAATAAAATCCCTCAACACTATTTTTCAAATAATTTAAAATGTTTTACAATACAGTGAAAAAATTTTAATGTCCTAATAATCCCTCTCAAAGGGGATGTGCAATTTTAGTTCTAAGATTAAAATATATGCATTGATGTATTGTGCAATTACATTATTCAAAGCTCAGGGCACAGTTTAATTTAGAGTCATTAACTTTATTAGCCCTTCAACCTTCCCCCCCCCCCAAAAAAAGGACTTAATATATGATTCAATACAAACTTTTAAATAAACATTTTACTGCTAAAGTGAATGTCAATGAATGCATAACATGTAATCCTCATAAAATATATCTTATAGTACACAAAAAATAAGTGTTATCGCAACCAGAGAGAAAAAAAAATAAAGCCAGTTCCTGAGAAACAACAAAAATATATTATGAATATAGTAATTCATAAAAATGCATGGCCCTTTAATCAACTTTTCTTCATAAAGGTTACAAATATTATTATTTTATTTAAACAGTTGGAATGAACTTTTTAAACTAAGATGACTCTCCTAGCATTAATCTTTTAATTTTTAAAAATTTTTTAGAGTCTCAAATGAGTAGTAAATTTTTATTACCCTATTAAACAATTATGACAACTGAACAATTATAATACAGAACTGGTTTCTTCATCTACTAAATAAGTAAGCATCATGCTTGCACTAATGTGTGGCTATATGCAGTCCAAGAAGTCTAAGGTTTATTTATACCTCATTAGAGAAAAATCAGATTACTACTTGCTCCATGCTAAATTTTCAAATGAAATGAAAAATCTTATTTTGAATGTTATTTTTTTACTGCAATAACAGTTGATAAAATAGAGTTACTTAATGCAAAATGTAAAATAGTTGTGACTCTGTGATGTTAATATAACATAGCAATAGTTAATTCTCTGTGCATATATAAGCTCAAATTTTTAGGGGGTGAAGACAGTATTTATATGGGAAAAAAACAGCTTAAACACTATTATTTCATCAATTGTTTTTGAATACTTTGAAATTCAAATATAACATACCTGAAAATGACTCATCTTTACGAATCCTCAGCTTAACAATATCATTACAAGAATGGAGAAAAACAGTAGCATCTTCCACGGTGCAGTTTTCAGTTCTTAGTGAATTTATAGCAAGCAACTTGTCCCCTGGTTGAATAGATCCTGTACGATGAGCTACACTGCCTTTCCTAACATCAGCAATGAGTAAAGGTTCTCCAAGTTGTCTGTTTCTAGGTGCTATGTAACAAAAACAATATTTTGAACATAAATATAATTAAAACCTTAAACATTGGGAAAAATGCAATAAAAAATTTCTACTCATTAATTAATGAAATGTGCAAATACAATATAAATTACTCTTTATAAATGCATAACAGATAATACCTGTTAGAGTTATTCCAACATCAGAAACTCTCTTAACTAATTTCACAGTAAAAGTTCCACTGCTGGGAACAACTGCTTCAGCAACATCAAATTCAATAATAAGAGCCAGTCGAGAATGTGAATGTGCAATCATACTTGTTACTTCCTCTAGAGTAAGTCCCTCTGTACTTTCCCCATTCACAGCTAGAATTCTGTCACCTACTTGTAACACTCCTGATCTAAAACAATATTTTCAAATCAATCATTTCCACGCAACTACATATTCAAGTTATATTAAATAATTATGCAATTTAAGCATAATTTAAATGGAAACGAAATTCATTTAAGACATTTTGAAGTATAACATTTTAAACAGAGAATTTTTATAGTGAACCTAAAATTAAATTACTAGAAATAAAAGGGAATATAAAATTATTTTATCAATTGGAAAGTCATTCTGAAGGAAAACTTAATAGATGTAGGAGCACATCCAAACTATACCTGGTATAAATATATACAAAAAGATCTCCATTCAGTCAGTTTCAATAGGTATATTTTTTCCCTTCAAGAGCTCAACATTTTGAAATTCAAAATAAATATACAATAAATAGAATTTTTGTTTGTAATTGTAACAAAGTCATTAAAAAAACTATGCAGGCTGATAGCAAACTTACAAAAATAATAGAAAAAATTACTGAACAAAAACATAAAAATTTGGACAATTGTTTAATTCACCATTATCTTCAGATGCATAACATTATACAGTAACTGGCTTTAAGATAATACAGAGCAGAAAAAAGAGCCTAAGTTATAAATGCAATGTCATAAGTAATGATCCACCAAGATAATCTCTCCTCTAGTTTTTCTTTCAAGAACAACTAGGGGAAGACAAGGACAAGGGAAGAAAAATATACCAAAAAGCATAACAAAATACATATTTGCAAAATAAACTAAGAATGAAATCCTTTATATAATACCTTAAACATTTTCGACAACATGTAAACAAAGTTTGTGTGGGTATATATATATATATATATATATATATATATATATATATATATATATATATATATATATATATATATATATATATACATACATACATACACACACACACAAAGAATTAAAGAGTATAATATTATACCTTTCAGCTGGGCCACCATGGTCAATGCAACTAATAAAAGGGGGAACTGATAATACTTCTGAGGCAAATGTTGGACCTTGTAACATGAAACCAAAACCTTTATGATCTGCTGATAAAATCAGTTCAGTTCTGTCAGCTCTACCAACACTAGTGCATGCTGATTTTGATACTGATGCCAAAGAACCTTTCAAAAGAAATATAGTCTAATAACTTTACAAAACAGGTTTATGAAATAAACACTGTAGGATAGAGTACATTGTTTTATAAATTTAAACAATTATATAGATCATACCAATTGTTTTTCCTGGAAGTAAAGATAAAAAATAGCCAAAGAAAAAACACAGCCTAATTGATATATGTGTGAAGCATTCTCAAAGCATTAGTTGTTGGTTAACAGACATTTAATGTACCAGTAATACTTCAATCTTGTTCCAAAAGTTTTTTGCAAGTATTTAACCTTATAGCTTATTTTTCTTAATAGGAACAGAATCATCAAACATGGTTCAATGACCATCACTCATGGAAGGAATATATTTTTAAGTTATCAAGGTACATATTTTTAGACATATTTATATCCATTTACATACTATTTTATTTTATATATTTTACATATTTATTTACTGTATAGAAATAACTATATTTGTGTATCATTTTAAAATGCTTTAATGATTATTCTGATCAATTCTCATTATTTTTTTAATTTTCTAAGAAATCCTGACAAACATTGCAAAGGAATCTAAAATATCTTAGGACCTCTATTAATTGATTATGAAGAAATTGAGGAAATTCAGAATGTAATAACTGTCTATTTGACATATATAAATAACATTTTATAAAAAATAGTTAACTTGAACCATAATACATTGCAAACACAAGTATAAAATAATAATAATAATAATAATAATAATAGTAACACAACAAGATAATTTTGATTACATGCTGAACAATCATAGAACAAATCTCTTTTAAACTTATACTCTTAAAAATTACAAAATCTAATGGGAATCATCAAAAACAAATATAATAAAAGGGAAAATGGAAACTTATAGCCATCTAAGATGGTGTGTAAAAATAATTCTTTTAAGGTAAGTTTAGAGAAAACACATCCCCTTCCCAAAACAAAAATAATCCATCTGACTAATTAAATAACTCTTACATTCCTTAAATTATGGGAAAATAACAATGTGCTAAAAGTATATACTTGCAGTAACAAGAAAGGTACAGGTAACCCTTCTACAGCACGGCATCTTACAACATGGTTTCACTCTAACATGATAGGATAAATTGTGGGAACCCTCATATAACACTGCAACCTGTAACAGAGTTTCGCTCTAACACGATAAAAAAAATTGCGAAACCCTTTGTCCAACACTGTACTTCTACAGCACTAGATAACATGATTTTTGTTTAACACATTTAAAAACTAAATTACCTTAAAATAATGATGGGAAGAAATAATGAACTATCAGTGGCTTTACATAAAAATGCATAAACAAATTATAAATTATTCATTTATAACTCTAAAAAATTACAAGGACTAAGCATAGCTGAAAATCTTGAATAATTTTTCTTGAATGCAGACCCTTCCGCTGAAAGAAGCCAAAAATTCAAAAGGGAGCTGCAAAATTGTCTATGTCCATACCGTAAAAACTACAATGACTTTGTAGGAACCAGCAAACAAGTCAAAATTGCAGATTTTTTAGAGGATAGAAGGTGCAAAAACTCTAAATGAAGAAAAAGGTTCTGAAAGTGAAGGTGATATCATTCAAACGAAAAAAACGTTCTCAATTGATTGTACTGAGCAGTGATGAGGAAGAAATTTATTAAGTTGTTTATATGGAATTTTTAAAAGATGCTTGTTTTTAATAAGTTTTTGGAATGTAACCCCCCTTTTTAAACTGTCTCTGGGTCTCATATAATGTAGTTTCACACAACACAACATTTTCTAGGAACCTATCTACTGTGTTATAGGAGAGTTACCTGTATTTCATATTTTTATAAAGATGTTTAAAGTTACACAGAATAAGCATGAAAATGAACACATACCATCAGATGAACTATGAACAATAGAATTGAGCATGGATGGACCTATAGAAATGCCATTGCATGGTCTCCTCAACACTGACGAGCAGCCCATGTTAGAAGAAATGGGACCAGCAGTATTAAGAGACAGTCCACCAAGAGAAGACAGGGTGTTATAACATGAATTGCCATAACTAGTTCTTGGGGCAAAGTTGCGAGATGAAAACCCTATGAAAATAAAATAAAGTTATACAGTTTAACAACATAGGAAATATTAGTCTATTTGATACAAAATAACAAAATTAAGATTTCAAATATAAAACCTAATTAATCCCCAATTTATATGACTAGATAAATATAGCTTCAAATGAAAAAGAGAATTATGTAATTCTGCATGAAAAAGTATATTAATGCTTGCAGAAATATGGAAAAAGATCATACACATGGAGAGGAAAAAATAATTTCTGTAACCTGATGGAATAATCTTGCTCACCAAAGTCAATATGCACGAAGACATTCAAACTGATTAGATATTCAACACCAACAATGAATAATCACAAGCCACTGACAAGTATTTGTAAAGGTATACCTCAGTTAATCATAAATAGTGTTTCTTCCTAGCATAAACACGTGAGGGGACTGACACTGATGTTTTCAGCAAACACAAATCAAGTTGCTTCAACAACACACAAAGAAAATTCTGAACAAGATGACTGCTGATGTCTGGTCATTGGGCTCTAAGAGTCAGGATGCTCTCTCAGATGTATCGCTCATCTAGATGTCAGCAGTGAGACTGTTACATGTTGCTGGCATCAGTAGATATAGGAAACTAAACATGACCATTACAAAAGTGCCATCTTGAACAGAGCTTATCCTGATTTTCCATGCTAGTGCTTGACTGGCATTACATAATGTTTTGAGTCTACAGTAGGTCTCATAAATGGGGGGGGGGACAAAATTTGTAATAAAAATTCCAATAGTAAATACCTGTGATTAAAAGAACAAGGAACAGTATAAATACTGTAAAACATACGCTGTGACCAACAAGCTACTCAAAAAAAAAAAAACTGAAGCAACAACTGCAAGGTACCTGCTAGAAATACATGTAATAATTGACTGACTTCACACATCACACTAAATATCTGTGTACATCACTGCCAAAAAAGGGAGTCTTTGTTAATAATAAAATTTCCCTTAATATTTCAAGTTTTTACACACACACACCAAAAAAAAAAAAAAAAGGATACTCACAATAGTGAAAAAAAATTATATTTAGTGCTGTTGCTATCCCAAAGAGTATCATTTAAGCAGCAAAAATGAAATGAGTTCAAGAAAAGATAATATATTACAACAAATCAAATACAGATATTATGTACTTCAAATTTATTTTTGAGCAGTTTGGGATCAAGAAAGTTCCAATTTTGGAAGCAACAAACTTTAATTCTGGAGCAGAAAAATTCAGCATGAACATTTAACTTTAATCACTTTTTTTTTTTACATAAAGAAATATTGTTTTTGCTCTACATCATCAAAATTATACAAAATTTGTCAAAAAGTTATACAAAATAAATGTCTTAGAGGGTAAGTCAAAATCAAAATGTACTACAGAATCTTTTGATTTCTAATATCCACCATGATACACCATTTTGCCTCAGACAAAAAATTAACTCCATGGGTTTCAATGGGTCTATTACTGTTTCCAATATCACATTTTGATAAAGGGATTTTAGAATACTGACAAACAAAATAACACTATTTATTTGAAAATCTTTTACTAGACTAAAAAGATTTCTCTGTTCAAACATTATATACAAACATTTTACTGTTTTATAGGTTCAAAATTCTAATGAGAAAAGAAACTGTAGATTATCCAAAATCTTGTACAATTTTAATTTCATAAAAGTGCAGTTTTTTAAAAGAAGTTTAGAGTAAGGGAGAAAATAAAGTAAGCATTCTTTCATTAATATTTCTATAGATGTAAAATTATGTATAAAAATTAAATCACATTAAACATTAAATTCAATGATGAAATATTTATCTTGAAAAATAATTAAATATTATTAAATATTCATAGTTCATAGAATTGATTTAAAAGCACATGAACACTTGAATATAACAATGTTACAATATTCAAAAGGGAGGGGGAGTATGCAATCATTGAAATTTTCCAAAATAGCCAAAAGGACCCCCGAAGAAGAAGATAATCAAAAACTCCATATAGCATGAATTTTATCCACTGTTTCTAAAAAAGGAGCAACATTTTTTAAATGATCAGGCCTTCAATAACAATACTTTCACCTCACTTCAACCATTTTTTTTTCTACATCAAGGACAGTGGCTTGTGTTGGAACATGAAATATTTACTCATCTACATTTAAGACAGATGATGGTTGAATGGCTAGGGTACTGGCATTCAACACCAGAGTTTGTGGGTTCAAATCCCACTGTTGGCATACATGTTAATAGCTGTTTGGGATCTGCTTTATGCTGTAGATCCCAGTCTAATATGAAATGACTTTTTAATTACATTTTAGCAAATATTCATTTTTGACAAAATGAATTTAGAAGATAAGACACAATACCTCGCTTATTAGTTTCTGGAACTGATCGTGAAGTTATCTGACTAACTGGAAGTATTTCGAGTTTCACCACATCATTAGCAGAAGATTTTAGAAGCTGCATAGCCTCAGCAGAAGTCATTAAATCAACTTTAATATCATCTATTGCTAATATATGATCCCCAACATGAAGAGCACCACATCTGCAAAATAATTGTTCATTAAGCTCTATAATTTGACAAAGGCAATAAAATTTCCTTAGGTTTTTACTACTTAAGCACAGAAAAATCCTTTACCAAAAAATTATATACATCAAATGAGTTATAACAAAAATAGTAAAAGTCATCCAGGATTCAATGTGATTAGTTAAAGGTTTATAATTTCTTCAGTGTCTCTTTATAATAAA
Source organism: Dolomedes plantarius (assembly GCA_907164885.2). NCBI lineage: Eukaryota > Metazoa > Arthropoda > Arachnida > Araneae > Dolomedidae > Dolomedes > Dolomedes plantarius. The sequence goes on along the minus strand of OU015494.1, from coordinate 94,654,683 downwards.
CTGGTATGACTTTGAAAATTTTATCTTCGTGGAATAAAGACATTTTACAATCAAGTCAAAAAATAAAAGCACAATTTTAATATAACCTGTACAGGTTATATTAGATATGTGGTTGGTACTCCTTTATCTATGGTTTTATAACTATAGATAAATGAGTAATCAGTCTTATTAATCATATGATAAAAGTCTTATATAAAATACTTCCAACATTCAAAAGAAAAATCCCCTTGATAAGAAAATTATGTACTGTTTCCTATGAGAGATTTGTTGAAACACACTGATATACATTAAATATACCTTTCAGCAACACTTGCCTGCCGAATACTTTCTATAACAATAGCATGCTCAGGCACAGAAATGCAAGACAAACTAATACCCAGTAAACATCCAGGAGTCTTATCAATTTCAATGAGTAATGGTCCAGTTGCATTTTTTACAGCCTCTGAAAATGTTAAGTAAATTTATGTCATAACATTTATTAAAGAAATGCACACACTTAAAACTCTCTTTCTAAAAATGTATAAACTTACCTATTACAGAGACATCATATTCAATAGTAAGGAGAGCTGACTGCTTTATATGTTTCAATATTTGTAATGCTTCTTGTAATGTTACCATAGACAAACTGACACCATCAACAGCAAGCAACCGATCTCCAGCTTTTATTATACCAACTCTACAAATGATATTTTATATTTTAGACAACTAATAAGCATCATTATAATTTAACATTAAAAAAACTCATTCAATAGTTTGTAAGTGTTAATGTATAAAAACTTGCAAAGATGCTTTTGTCTTTATTTCAATATGTAGAATTACATATCCCTCTTCAAATCACCAGTGAAACATTAACAAAACGAATGTCATCAGCAAGAAAAAATTTAAAAATTACAGTGCGTAAGAAAGAAATAAGGAAATACTAATATAAGAATTCTGTAGATATAAGAATCCCAAGTACACTATTTTCTTTCACACATTCTAAATAATAATAAAAAATTTTAAAATGTACTTAGCTAATGGAATACAAGAGCAGCCTCAGTTTTTGAACTCTTTTAAAAAGGGAAAAACTAAAGATTATGGGAGTCCATTATGGAACCAATTACAGTTTGAATGCACTCAGTTTAGTTAAATTTTCAACACATATTAAAACATAATTGAAAACCAGGAGCTTTGTTCAATTTCTGAAAGAAAAAGCTTTAATCAGGAATAATTAATAGTTAGTAATAATTCATACCATTGAATAATGTAGAAAACTTTTTTTTGTCCATAATAATTTATACAGAATGACATGACAATATGGTACAGTTTATCTTGATGAAGTACCAACACTGATCTATTAAAGTTGGCTGTGGAAAATAACAAAACATAATGCTAATATTAGAGTTAGACTCTTTTCAAAAGACAAATAATATACAAAGTTATAACAAGTATGTAACACCCCCAAACTACAGATGATAATTCCCAACTGACTTTCTAGAAAACATTATACACCGGTACATGAAAGGTTTAACAAACTATTAAGATATAATTATCTAGCATATTATTAGATTTTCTTACAAAATTTTTGCCACAGATTGTAATAGGGATACCACTATTAATTCAATAAATAATAGTTTATTTTATTTCTGATAAGATTAAAAATAATGATTCATGTGAATGAGCTTTTATAAATGCAAATAAATATTTAAGTCAACAGTACTTAGTTTGTTTTACATGTTAACTACAGTAAACAAGTGATAGAAAAGTCTTACTTTAAGTATTTCCTTAAATTAAAGTCTATTATTAAATCTAACCATTAGAAGATATATTATTCTACCTCATCTTTATTCCTGTTCTTGTTTATATTTCAGGCATTTTAGGAGATGTTGCAAAAAATTTGAGTCTGTTAAAAAAATGTTGCATGCATTTAGTAATTTTAGTTCAATTATAAATCTAAGTTAAATGTGAAAAGTATATTGTTTACATTTTGTTTAGCACTGTCACTGTTCTACGATTTTCATAAAAAATTTCACATATATTTACAATATATATTTATTTATAATATACACTCATGGACAAAAAAATTAGCGCACCAAGAAGGAGTCGTCAAAATGAAACGAAATTTTACATACGTAATGACTACTTTAATATAAGTAAATGATAAGAAAATCAAAGAAAAAGGATAATTTATTTCAGAGAAAAAGGCAAAAGAACGGAGGAGTTAATACTCCGTTGGACCCCCTCTAGCGCGAATGCACGATGCGATACGATCGGGCATTGAGTCATACAAGTTCTGTATGATGTCTTGAGACATTTCGTTCCATATTTGCTGTAACCTTGCCTCTAGTTCGTTGAAACTCGTGGGATGCCCAACTCGTCGTCCCAAATGATCCCAGATATGCTCGATTGGAGACAAATCTGGGGATCGGGCTGGCCAAGGAAGGGTAGTAACAGTGCGGAGACAGTCTTGTGACACCCTTGCCGTATGAGGCCGAGCATTGTCTTGTTGAAAAATGGCTCCAGGGAGCCGTTGCATGAGTCGCAACACATGTGGTTGCAGGATTTCATGAACATACCGCTGGGCTGGCATCGTGCCACGGAACAATACTAGGGGTGACCGTTTATTGTAGGCAATGGCACCCCATACCATCACACCAGCTGTGGGAGCGATGTGTCGCTGTACAGCAAAGGCAGGATTGAAGCGTTCACCACAGGCTCTAAACACACGAACACGATTGTCATCACTGCCGAGATTGAATCTGGATTCGTCGCTAAAGACGACCTGGTTCCATTCCGCTGCAGTCCAGATTCCTCGTGAGCGGCAAAACTCCAAACGGAGGCGTCGATGGGTGGGCGTCAAGGGCAGCACACGTAATGGGCGCCGCGATACCAACTGTCCTTCAGCCAGGCGCCTTCGTATGGTTCGAGAAGACACAAAGGGCCCTTAGTGAAGGTGCTACCTGTGCCTGGATGGCGGCCGATGAAGCAGTTGGCTGTACGCGTGCATTTCTTACGATGTGGCGGTCTTCTCGACGACTGGTCTGTCGAGGGCGTCCTGAGCCTGGTCTTCGTGTACATGACATCTCTCGGGTCCACTGGTCCCAACACCTCCTCACAACACAATCAGAGCGGCCTAAATGACGAGCTACTCGCCTAGCTGACCACCCAGCTTCCATCATCCCGACGATTCTCCCCCTCTCAAACTGCGACAACTGCTTATATTGTCTTCGAACACGGCGTAATGGCATGTCTATCTCAGCTCTTCCTTTGTAAATGATTCAGCACACTCAAACAAGCTTTGGTTACCTGTTTCATACTCCACAGAGTACGATGTTCAACGCCCTCTACCAGCTATACGTAATGCGCAATCACGCTGCATTTCTAATTATTTGCATATCTCCCCGACATGTACCTTAATTGCAAGTTAAGTTACAATCCCGCAATTATTTCTTGGTGCGCTAATTTTTTTGTCCATGAGTGTACATAGTAAATTTGTACACATTTGTTTATTAGTAATATAATCAGCACTAAAAATAAATTTTGAGATATTTAATTTAATAATAACATGAATCTTAATACCTCTGTTAGATTCCATGCAGCAATAAACAAAATAAATTCATAATTGTCATCAAACACAGTAATTTTACAATAACTTTCATAACAATACAGAATCCAAAACTAAGCTAAAATGCTAGTTTTAAAAAAGTTTCTTTTCTTTCTTTCCCCCCATTAAGAAACTGCCAAATTTAAATAAACTCTCATTGTCAAAAGAAACTCCTGAGATATACATGTCTATGTAACATCATGCAAAAATTTCAGTGTTTGGATGAAAGCTGACAGCTATTAGAATTTACAAGAATTTTTAGAACACTTTATTAGTATTTGACAAATGACCACATTTTAGTAATAAATAAAATTATTTAATAACAAATTCATTATTAGACAGATAATGATTAAATTTAGTGAATTTGAAAATTATATTAAACTTAACAACCCCACAACCACCCTTGAATGAATAAAGTGAAACACTGTTTTTTTAGTTAGAATGATTTGATTGGCTGGAACCTACTCACCCTTAAGATACAAGCAAAACTCAAATCTCTACATGAGAAGATCTAACATGATTAATATTAAAATACTGTTATGAGACATAAAAGTGGAGTTGCAGTTAAAATGCATAGAACTTAATGCATGTCAGAATATTTTTTTTTCCTTCAGTAATATTGAATTGTGCATGCAATTGTTCTGAGCTTATAAATAAATTGCAATTGTTGAAATCAGTCCTTGTTTGAAAAATAAGTATGAAACCCTACTTAAAATCAGTTTTTCAAACCACAAAAAGCATCTTTAATTTGTTTAATCCCTAAAAGAGAGAGGAAGAGCGGTGATTTATGGGAAACTAACAGATATTTCTTTTTCCCCTTCAGCATCAAACCTTTATGTAATAATACTCTACCCCTTTTTGTACAGAAGTGATCCTATAACTTTTGAGTCCTCTTACAATGTTTACTCTTGCTTGATAATCAAAAATAAAAAGATGCTGGGACACAGAAAGTTCAATAGAAAATATGGTATATTATACAATTTTTTTTTCATTTGTGCTAACGTTTCTTGGGCTGCCCATCGGGAAATGGGCTAACGAGCCTTATTCCTTCGTACAGGGATAAAAGAAAGAGTTCAGGAAGGAACACTGAAGGAACACCTTGATAAGTAAGATAGGGTAGATTAGAGAGATAAGAAATAGCAACTCTTTGCAGCAATCCCTCATGCACAATAAATTTTGTTAAAATAATGACAACCAACTAACATGGAGAGGAGGGGGCACTTTTCACTAATTTTGGCAATCAAGCTGATCATTTCAATTAAAAGATGGAAGGATCAAAATGAATATCAGAAAGTTAGTCAAAATTGTAATTGCATGACTTCCAATGATCTAAACAAAGGAATGAATACTTCACTCTTTCATCTAAATATCTTTTTGTTAGTGCTATTTCAGGATTTGTTATTTATGAATGAATTTCTTATTGTTCCTTTATTCCCAGTTTAAAATATGGTAAAAGTTTGTATTTTGTCAACTTTACATAATTATCAAAATGATTTAACAGATGCTTTGATTTTAGATTGATTGTTTATACTTTTTAAATTAGTACTACTCTTTAAACAGTTTTGCAAAACATATTTACCTGTTTGCAGGACCACCAAATCTCACATGAGTAATAGTTAATGGCCTTGATTTCAGTCGATCGCTGCAAGCTCCACCTCTTAAGGTGAATCCAAAGCTATCATTTTCTTTTTCAAGTTTTACTTGAATTACTTTTGAAGTCATAGACAGGCATTCGCCAGCTATAGAACAAAAAGTAGCAAAATTATAATACTTCTGTAACTTTTATCATGAAGAATAGTTTGTTTCTGATCGCAAATTTTGCTTCACAAACTTTACGAAAATACAACAAAAATAAGTACATAATGTTTTTAACATGTTTTATGATAAATAGTGAAATTATGCAATTTTCTACTTATATATATAGACATCGTCAGTGAAGAAATTAATAAATTATGAAAAACTTGTAGGACATTAGTAGTACAAATTAGGTCAAAATTTTATTAAAACTTCCCTTAAAGCACAGAAAACATATATCATACTTGAGAGATGAGGCTTTTTAAACAGTAAATTATATTAAAGAGAAAAGACTGAAATGTAATTTATCAGAGCAATTACAAAGGTTGAGAATTCTATTATATTAAATATTTATGCAAAGGTATCTATACTTGAAAAGTCTAAGGTAAATGATTTCTACATACAACATCTGTTTTTTGTTTTGTTTTATATTACTGCAGAGGCCAAGAAAAATTTACAAAAAAAATTGCTGACTACTTTTCAACTGGGAGCATCATACAGGTAAGTCAGCATTACTCCCTTTGTGCTACCTTAATATTGATCGAGCACCCCCACAAGGGCAACATCTGAAGGGCTTGCACCAGTAATATAAGATAGATGGAAAAAGATTCTATTTTTGTTAGAAATAATAAGTAATATATCATGACACAAAAACTTGCGTTTTAAGAAAAACATAAAAGTTACTAGCATTTTTTAATGGTTTTATCATGCCAATTTCATTCTAAAAGAAATATACAAAAAAAAGATATAAAAATTAATCTTACAACCCTATACAGAGAAAATACAGACTGCCTTGCTTTAATTCCATAGATTTAGACAATACCAAATCATTTATCATAATTACTATTAATATAATTTAGATGCCCAGAGCAAGTGACAGCAAAGAAATTTAAATATGAGGAAAGCTATGTAAAACTAAATACATTTCACAGTTTAAAAAAAACTACGCTTTTAGTTAACTTTTATTATTAACTACCTTTTCATTTTATAAAGGTCAATTCTATTGTTGATAATGGATTCCTTAGAATTTAAACACATGATTTACAAAGAATGATATCACAGTGAGCTTTTAATGTAATATAATCTTAATACATCATAAAAAAAAATATTTTAAATCTTTGCAAAATATATTCACTGCATACTGTAAAAAATACTCACTCAATATCTGCTACATTTTTAAGCTAAATAAATAATAATAATAATAATAATAATAATGGTTGAAAAAATTTTATCATTTAATGTATAATTTTATAAGTAATGTATGTTCTTAAAACTGAAAGTCTAAAAGAAGCTTACATGTAGCAGGTACTTCATATTCTATTTCAAGCACAACTTTATTTCCAGCATTTTTCAATAAATTAACTATTTCCTCATGCTTCAGTTTTGAAGTACGAATGCCATTGACTGATGTGATACAATCCCCAACAGCAAGCGCATCACTCCTTGAAAGAAACAAAATAAAGTGAATGCACATTCAGCCTGAAAATAATAAACTGATAGTTTTCATAATTTTCTCGAGTAAACTGATAGTACAGTTGAATCCGGTTAATTGGACCAGCCGCTTATTTGAACCAAATCCTAAAGAACCAAAACAAATCCTACTGCATAAGCCTAATAGGGCATGTTAGTGCAATCAGACCAGCCAGTTATTAGGACCAAAATGATCATGTCCCAATGATGTTCGATTAACTGGAATCGACTGTATATTAAAATATTTTCAGTACTGAAAATATTTATAACATATAATACAAATTAAAGAAAATAATGAGAATCAGAGAATGTTTTTCATCATTGTTATTCAATAATTTTGAATTTAATCACTAATTTCCCTTTAATTCCTGTATAGAAAATTATTCAAATAGACAAGTAAAGCAATTCTCAGTGTTTTTGTAATATTACCTTGATAAATAACAACTGAAATCTTGGGAAAATGCATTATTCATTTGGGTAAATTTTTTCCAAAATAATATAACCAAAGCTTTTTTTTTTTCAACTTGCACTGAAAAGGAATTTTTTTAATCAAAGAATGTAGCACAAAATCCCTACTGTCTTCTGAATCAACAGCAAACTCAACTGAAGACTAAATATGCAGACATTTCATTTCCTTTTAATACATAAAATTGGTAAAAATTATGCATTTTTTGAGTCATAGAGAAGATCAGTGAGTGCTACTTATATAAATTCTACTAATTAGTATTTTTAATCAAAACTATTTTAATAATAATTAATATTTTTAATAAATAATATATTAAACAATAAACTATTAAAGATAATTGTTTCAGCAGTATTAAATATTTAAATATTATTCCTATTTTAAAATGATATATTAATCTTAACATTTCAGCATGCCCGTCTATGCAAATTTTATGACAAATTAGGTTTTTAAAGCACTTTTTTCGCATATCACAGCTGGGACATCTGAAGGTCATTTCTATAACTCCTTTCAATCCTTCCCCACATCATGGAATGTGCCAACAGGAAATCACATGACAATTTTTATAGTTAACCAGGTTTTTGTGCTATGTGGTAGCTTGTTCGCAAAATTTACAACATGCATGTGGTCGTGGGTGAAAATTCGGAAAATATTTTTTTCTCAAGTGTTTTGTAATTTTGTGTTAATAATTAACATGTAGTATTATTTTAATTTGTATAAAGTCAAACCTATAATTTTTATATCGATTTTCATGGCAAAAAATATATACAACCAGCTGATTTTTCCTGCATTCTTCAAGAATTATCTGATGAAGAAAACAAAAGGAAGGAAACATTTGGATTTGAGAGCAATAGCGATTTGAGTGAAGAAGGTATAGAAATAAATAATATGAGCTGTCAATCTGACAAATATAATTTGGATGATGATGATAATAATGATTCAGACGAAAGAAATGATGATGACATGTTCTATGCTGGTAAGGATAAATCTTCTAAGTGGCGAAAAGAGAAGTATACAAAATGCTCAAAGACAAAAAAGATAAATATTGTGAAAGTGTTACCTGTCCTAAGACACCATGCGAAGGATATAGAGGATGAAATAGGATCATTTTTGAAAACAATTGATATAAATATGCTTGATGAAATTTCGGAGTGTACAAATAAATATATAAGTATTTAAAAATAATTTACTATCATTTGAATGCGACGCCAGTTGTATTTTGCAACAATAAGGTCAATGTTTCTTAACAAATTATTATCAATATTCATTCATGTCGTTTTTTCGTGCCAAAAATAGTAAAATACCATCTGTTGTAAAAAAAATGCGACATGTGCTCTCATGTAAAATTGATGAGCATATGTGCTGGAATGTTAATGATTTAGAAATAAGAAGTGCAAATTTGATAAACTGTTCAGGAAAAAGGGGAAAAACTTATCCATTTTGTTACATGATGTACATATATTTTTACATCATTCAGTCTTTGCAAAAATAATTTGTTCATAAAATAATTGAAAATAATTCTTTTTGGAAAGTGTTATTTTTTATTATATTATTTAATGATTATTATTTAATAAAATTTTAACATTTTCTAGCCCTGTATACCCTGTTTGTAGTTCTGACAACATGCACAGTAAGCACATCATGTCCTGCTTTGCCTTAACTGGGCATTCTCTATACAGATGTTATTGGGGAGGCTTGTGTTTGCATGAGAATTTTATCTTAGTTGCTTTTCTTGTTTATGTATTGTATATATTTTGTTCTCTTTGCAGTTTTGTCTATTTCCCTTTTTTCTGTGTAACTAAGAACTTTGTTCGCGGGTTTCTGCATGAGAAATAAAAAAATATTAATGTTTCATGTTAAAATGAAACCTAGATAATGCTGAATACAATCTAGCATAAAAACATTTAATTACATATGTCAGAATTTTTTTTCTTTCTAAGTTCTGATTAAATAGGTTTTATTGTACAACAGTTAAATGTATATAAAAAATTATAATATAGCCAGCAATATTTATTCCAAAGATCTTATTTTATTCTTTAAAGGGTGAAAACAATTTAGTCTGCACAGTACAACATAATCAAAAGTTCTAATTCCTACAAAGTAAATAAAATGCTTTGTGCTTTTAAATAAATGTCAGCATAAAACAATTTTATCAATTTTTAATTACTACTAAATTTATTTTTATATGAATTTCAAACAGTTGAATTTTTTTCATGTTTAACATTTTAAAATATCAAATGGAATTTAGTTCACACAGTAGAATTTATAAGCAACTGATTATTTTTTAGCAGATCTAAATGCAGATTTTTGACACAAAGGAAGTAATTAGAAATAAAACTGCTTGACAATATTGTAAAAGCGATACATGTAAACATTGGAATATAAAGGAAATACGTAAGAAAAAAATGTAAAAATCTTTGAAAATCAAGGTTAAAAATATCTGTTGTCTTTAACCAGTTAAGTAGTCAGTATTTGCAAACAAAGAAAACAGGAGAATTTGCCCACTTCACAGTATTTCATAATCATAAAGTTTTATGCTGCTAAAAGTCACGTGACAAAAAAGCAAATGCATATCTTGCTGTTTAATATAAATTAAATACATATTCAAAAGTTATATGAATGATTCAGATTCATCAGTCAAAAGAAACTATAACACACTAAAAAATGAAATAAATAAAAAAAAATACACTATTCAGAATATTTTTAAAAAAACAACTATTGCAATACCTATGTGCTATACTTCCTGGTCGTAGGTTAGCAATCTTTGGTCTGGAATTCTTGTCAATCCCACCTAAAATATATTTAATTACATTAATTTTACAAAAACAATTAACAAATATATGGACAATATGAAAGATTTATTAATACTAAGGATTCAAAAATTATAAATCAAACTATTTTTTTAACACATTGGATGCTTTAATTTGACATAATATTTGTTGAAATATGAAAATAAAAAACTTATTAGATACCTCATTTACATTCTAAGCAAAAACATTATCAAGAATAAGATTTTAAAAATGTTCCATGAGATTAACGCTGTTAGAGTGTATGATACTTTTTAAACATACTTTTCATTTGATCTATTTGAGGGAAAAGTAAATTGGAAAAACTGTCTCTTCAATAATTAAAATAAACAAATGCAGTCTAGTTTTGGACACTTTCTAATAGGTATCTACAAGGAGTGGTACGGAAAATATTGCCAATAACTCTTTTAAGTTTGTTAAAAGAGCTAAGCAGTATCCTGTTAGACATTTTAATAAACACACATTTCAATACACATGTTTTCTTTTCATTTCACACACAATAAAAGTTCTGTTCCTTCTTGAGGGTTCCTATTAATTTTGGTAATGCAACCAAAGAATAGGCAATATGCCAAGCCACCACAATTTTGACAATTCTAGTTAACATAGATCCTTTGAAGTCCCCATACTTCCTCCTAATAACTTTAAACTCACATGGGGATTTCCTGATTTCCCGATTAAGCCAGCCAGTAAATCAGCATATGTATATAAGAGTTTTTTAGTGGTAGACAATCAATCCTAGGACCTAATCTTACTAGCACAGCATTACCTTGTTGAAACATTCTTTGAAGGCTTGAAAATATGGTTTGGTTTTGCTATAGATCACCGTCAGTCAAAAATATATATGTATAGAGAGTAAAAAACAGTAAGCAAGCTTCAGCTATCAAGAGCTACAATATCTATGTAGAGATCTAAGGGAGTAACATACGGAATGTTAAAGAGATGGAACTCACTTTTTCCAGCTTCCAGCTATGTTTAGATTATGAAATATTTAATGATACTAACTCTCGTTTGCAACAAATCGCTAACGGAATCAAAGATAATTATATATATATATATATATATATATATATATATATATATATATATATATATATATATATATATATATATATATATATACACACACACTTCCCTACAATAATGAACCGGACGCCTGCGGATTTGCATAAAATCCGACTGCATGTCGGATTTTATACAATTCCAGTGCTTGAGCTAACGTGACTTAGTGACTTTGTAAGAGGTGTTGAAGTTGGTTGTCACATTAGTGGTAAGTCCATTCGCGCGATTGTGGTACAGTTATCACAGCCACGGTCAACTGTTGGTGATATTGTGAAGTGAAAGACTACGGGAGTTGAGACACAAACTGCACACGTTGGTCATCCCCGTAAACTGACCGAACGGGATCGGCGTGTCCTAAAGCGTTAGGTTCGTAAGAACCGCAAGAAACCACTCCATCATCAACAGTGAGTTTCACCAGGCAGCAGGGGTTACAATGCACCCCAATACTTTGCGGAGAGAACACCCTCAATATCCACGGATGTGTTGCCGCATACAAATCAAACATCATCCCATCCAACAAAGCCGGCAGACTCGCTTGCTGTTTGTAACGTTGTGACTGGACTGTGGACCAATGGAAAACTGTTTTATGCAGCGACGAGTCACGCTACACGATCTTCGGATGGGCGTGCTTGGATTTCGCAAATGCCAGGCGAATATCTGTTACCCGAGTGCATCGTTCCAACTCTCAAGTTCGGTGGTGGTGGTGTACTTGTTTGGGGGTGTTTTTCGTGGTATGGCCTGGGACCTTTGCATGTTGTTCCTGGTAAATTGAACGCCAACATCAACGTTTTGGACAATAAGGTTCTTCCTACGGTCTCGCAATTTTATGGAATGGACGAATGTTACTTCCAGGATGACAACGCTCCATGTCATGTTGCAGCTTCTGTCAAGCAGTGGTATCAAGATATGAATGTAATACGTCTTCTCTGGCCTACTCAGAGTCCCGACCTAAACCCCATAGAACATTTGTGGGACGAGTAAGAGGGACACTTACGGACCTGGGAACCACGTTCAAAATCTACAGCTAAGCTGGCGACATTCTTGCAGCAGGAATGGACACAAATACCCATAGCTGTGTATCAAAACCTTGTTGAAAGTATGTCCAGAAGGGTTTCTAGTGTAATTGCAGCAAGTGGGGGACCATCCCCCTATTAAAGCATGTATTCATTCCCTTATACCATCACATCTTGCTGTCTGGTCCATTATTGTAGGGTAATGAGTGTGTGTGTATGTATGTATGTATATATACCGGGTGGTCATAAACTTTGCCGATATATGGACCTCTAGCGGCAGTTCTTTTCAACCTATCGAGATGAGATTTCAGATGTAGTTATTCAGATGTATGAGCTCGGGATTCTGAGAACGGCAACACAGTGACGCTCGCGGTTACGGTTATAGGTATAGAAACTCGAAATTTTCAAATGGCAACGCCCACTTTTTCCCGTCGCAAAATGCTCAGTGCATTTGAAAACCCTAAAAAGTATTGGAACGGTACGTGTATCACAAAAAACGGACGCGTTATGCACGCACAAAAAATAGCTCTGCAAACGGCCAACAAAGACACGATCGGGGCGCACGGAGGAAATTTGCATATGACAGAGGCTAGAAACCAATCATATAAAGCCGTTCGCCAGATATTCAGCGTAGAAAACCGATAAAAAGCTCTCTGATCGTGTTTTTGTTAGCCATTCGCAGAGCTGTTTTTTGTGCGTGCATAACGCGTCCGTTTTTTGTGATACACGTACCGTTCCAACGGCCTTTAGGGTTTTCGCATGCGCTGAGCATTTTGCGACGGGAAAAAGTGGGCATTGCCATTTGAAAATTTCGAGTTTCTATACCTATAACCGTAACCGCGAGCGTCACTGTGTTGCCGTTCTCAGAATCCCACGCTCATACATCTGAATAACTAAATCTGAAATCTCATCTCGATAGGTTGAACACTAGAGGTCCATATATCTTTTTTTGTAGGCCGTTCGCAGAGCTGTTTTTTGTGCGTGCATAACGCGTCCGTTTTTTGTGATACACGTACCGTTCCAACGGTCTTTAGAGTTTTCGAATGCGCTGAGCATTTTGCGATGGAAAAAAAATGGGTGTTGCCATTTGAAAATTTCGATTTTCTGTACCTATGACCGTAACCGTGAGCGCCACTTGGTTGCCGTTCACAGAATCCCGAGCTCATACCTCTGAATAACTATATCTGAAATCTCATCTCGATCGGTTGAACGTAAGAGCCGCTAGAGGTCCATATATCGGCAAAGTTTCTTTACGACCACCCGATGTGTGTATATATATATACAGTGGAATCCGATATTTCGAACCTCAAGGGGAACGTGAAAACTTCGAATTATCGGTCATTTCTGACTGATTTCGATATAAAGAGGTTTTCCCCGAAGAACGAACAGAGTTTCGTCTAAATGCTACTGATTTTATCAAAACAATTTCGATATATAGAGGTTTTCCAATAAAAACTTCGATATCTAGAGGTGTGGTGCCAAGAAAAGCAAAGTAAAAATTCGAAATATCGGTCTTCCTGACAAGTTCTTCGAAACATAGAGGTAAAAATAACATTGGAGTGTTAGGCAGGTTCAAGGAAAACGGAAAAACTCCGATTTATCAAGGAATGTTCTTTGAAACATGCTTGAACACACCTAGTAGTGTGGATAAGAGCGTTGTCTTGATAATGCGGACGCTTTCCAGGGAATCAAGTGTGGACAAATGGATGGACATGATCCCCCAGAATGCTAAGATAGCGAACAGCTTTGATCTTTCCATACAGAATAAGAAGTGGTCCAAGACCGAGCCAAGATATCGCACCCCATGCCATATGAGAGTTACCTCCATGCTTCAGAGACAGCAGGAGGCAGTCAGGAGTAAATGTTTCTTGGGGCGTTCTCCACTCGTAAACGCGCCCGGTGGTTTGAAATAGGGTGAATGCTGATTCATTAGACCAGATTACTTATTGCTACTGTTGTGGGGCCCGGCTTCCGTGAGTTCTACACCACTGGTGTCGCTGAAAAGCAAGGCGTGATGTCACCAACAGTTTACGGATTGGCACTCTGCCATAAATGTTGGCAGCATGAAGTTCCGTTTTGACAGTTTTGGCTGAAACGGGCTCCTGCAGATGATTGTTCATGTCGGATGTTATCTTGAATAAAGATTGCTTGCGATTTCGGACCACTATGCGCTTCAAAACCCGTCTATCAATCTCAGTCAGCTTTTCCTTCCGTCGACTGTTGTGCTTTGCAGACGCCTTCTTATTGTCTTTCGTGTACGCTATCATAACGGCTGATATCGTGCCCCTTGCACATCCCAAAAGGTTTACTGTTTCCATCACCGAGGCACCAGCTAAACGCACTCCAACAATCATGCCTCTTTCAATCTCTGATTGTAGCAGCTTTCAGAATGTACGACGACGCAACACCTATGACTGCTGTTGAGCGACTGATACCTTCCCCTTCATGGCTACTACGTGGCAGAGTTGTGTATCAGGCGCCTGTTCTGCAGATGTAAAGTGCGACATACTTTTTCATAGGTGTTCGTATTATTTTGTCCCCCATATATATATATTCAGCTATTAGACAAATATGGAGTTTTCTCAGAGCAACTGCCTATCTAAATTTGGTTAGTAGGCATTCCATTGAAGTGATATAAAAGTTTTGTTTCTTACCTCGGAAAAACAGTTTGAAAGACAAATCAACGGCGGCTCCAGAGGGGGGGCAGTAGGGGCAATTGCTCCCCCCCCCCCCAAAAAAAAAAATGCCCGGCAAATTTTTTTTTCTTACATTGCCTAAAATTATATAATCCTAGACCTAATACTAAATGAGTTTAAATTTAAAATGAGAGGATGTTTATTTCTTATATATATATATATATATATATATATATATATCCCTAAGAGCCAACGTTGTCCCCCCCCCCCAAATCTCTGGGCTGGAGCCGCCACTGAGACAACTTCAAGAACTCGTAGGAACACATTCCCATTCTGATCCCTTGATGGCTGAAACGGACTGGTTATAACGAGAACAAAAAAGAGAGAATGCATAGTGGAACTCAACGGCGGCTCCAGAGGGGGGGGGGGGGGGCCGGCGAATGCCCGGCGAATTTTTTTTATTTTTTTTGCATTGCCTAAAATTATATAATCCTAGACCTAATACTAAATGAGTTTAAATTTAAAATGAGAGGATATTTATTTCTTATATATATATATATATATATATATATATATATATATATATATATATATATATATATATATATATACCGGGTGGCCATAATTAAACTGACAGTGCTCACAGTGTTCTGTAGCGCGATCTATTTGCGAGAATGACGCCACATTTTGTAGGAAGATTAAACAAGACGGGGGACGAAGGATTCCGCGAAAAAATAAATTAGTTTCAAAAGTCACCGCTAGGGGAATATTTCGCGCTGTGTAATAGAAAATAGAGTGTTAACAAATGCAAATTAATACGGAATAAAATTACCTTTTATTATGCACATTTTCATGCTAATTTCATGCTTATTTAGTTCAAGTGCAATATGGCAACACTTTTAAAAAAGCGTAAAATCTACATAAACACCGATAAAGTCTCGTGATCTGCAATATCACGTACGCTGAGCAGAAGTTCTTTATTCAAATTTCACGTTACATCCATTGGCACAGTGCCAGCTGCTTGGGTTTTAAAAGGCAATGTGTTACGTTTCGAATCAATCGGATTGAAAGTTTATGTGCAATGTCTCCTTCTTTAGTCGAGCGTGCGTTACTGGTCAAATCTTTTACCTCAACCAGTGCAACGCGTCAGCCGCTCTTCGTGCTTTTAGAACGCACAAAAAAATGCGTAAAGGTAACGGTCCTGTGTCAGTTAATGGGCTAAAAGCAATGGTTGCGACGTTTGAGAAAACAGGTTCTCTGAAGGTTCAGTCAGGCAGAGGACGAAAACCTGTACCACAGGATACAATCGAAGCAGTTGCCACGGCGATTGTCGACAGAGGACCAGACAATATTGCTGCCACCTCTAGCACTCGTGGATTAGCTCGGAATATGGATATGCCTTACAGTACGGTATGGAAAATCTTACGAAAGATTTTCAACTTCTATCCGTACAAGATCAGCCGTGTACAGGAGTTACTGTACCCCGACCATGATAAGCGATTGACTTTTGCTCTCACCTTTCTTGCCAGAATGGAGGTGGATGATGCTTGGCCGTGGAAAATCTTATGGGGAGAGCCCACTTTTACCTGCATGGAACTGTGAATACCCAGAACTGCCGAATTTGGGATGACAAATCACCACATGCAGTCACAGAAATTCCCTTACATTCACCAAAGGTAACTGTTTGGTGTGGGTTCACAGCGGAATTTATCGTAGGTCCATTCTTCTATGAGAACATTACCCCGACAGGACCGGAAACCTGTTCTGTTACCAGAGAGAAATATCGCCACATGTTGAACAGCTTTGTCATTCCGGCACTTCAGCAAAGACAATGCCTGGGGGAAATCATTTTCATGCAAGATGGAGCCCCTCCACACGTTGCTGTACGGGTGCAACAGCTGCTACGACAGAAATTCACAACAGAAAGAGTCATTAGCCGCTACTTTCCAACTGCATGGCCACCTCGGTCGCCTGATCTTACCCCATGCGACTTCTGGCTATGGGGTTACCTTAAGTCCAAGGTCTATCAAGGAGTGGTCCAGGACCTGGCTACGTTGAAGGATAACATATCACGGACTGTACGGGAGATTCCTGCAGACATGTTACTTTCTGCTGTTGTGCATACTATGCACAGAATGCAATATCTGGTCCACAACAACGGCAGCCACATTGAACCTCATTTGAATGCAAAATAAAAGGTAATTTCCGTATTGATTTGCATTTGTTAACACTCTATTTTCTATTACACAGCGCCAAATATTCCCCTAGCTGTGGGGGAACTAATGTATTGTTTTGGAACTAATGTATTTTTTCGCGGAATCCTTCGTCCCCCGTCTTGTTTAATCTTCCTACAAAATGTGGCGTCATTCTCGCAAATAGTCAGTTTAATTATGGCCACCCGGTATATACACCGGGTGGTTATAATTAAACTTCCCCTATAAACGGCATCCTACAGCGCAAACGGGTGAACGAAATGCAACGAAATTTTGTATATGGGCTGTACACGAAATGCGCTCACGGAATTTCGAAAAAAAAATTAGTTCCAAAATGTCCACTAGAGGGCGCCTTTTCGGGAAAAAACATGAAATTTAACACAATAAACAACCAAAACGGAATACAGAAACAATATTAACATTTATTGACTAGTTTCTGATCACCTTGTCATCGAATCACATTAAGTAAAGGTAAGGGAGAAACAAAAACAGTTCAGTTTGCAGAAACAAGAACAGATTAGGACGAAATTGCACAAGAGGAGCAGTTGTTAATCGTGCCCAGGACGATGTAGGGAAAGCTGCTCCACGGGATCACCTTCATTCACCTGCAAAATTTCAAGTCGACGGACAGTGTTTTCAACAAAACTGACTGCGAACAAGAGACGTTGTGGCTTGTCCCTATCAAGCAGCTCCTGCGTATGGCGGTTCTTGTATGGGAAGTAGTGCATTATGTTTCTGAGTACTTTTCGGACAGTGCTGTAAGAATAGCCTGTCTCTCAAGAAACTGCACGAGCGCTACTGCTCCCAAACTCTGATGTCTGTGACTGTCCGTCAACAGCTATTTTGACGGCATCAACAAGTACCGATGTGACACGTTTACGGCCTCTTCCTGGTTGAACTCCTAATTTCCCCGTCTCTTCAAATCTCTTAATCATGGCCCAGATACCTTTAGTAGACATTGGTCCACACCGTAGGTTCTTTCTACAACGAAATTCACGAACTGCAGCAGAAGCAATCCCCTTGTTTTCGTAAAACAGCTTCACCAATAACGCATGTTCAACTAAAGAGACCGTCATTAGTACAGCCGGAAACATCGACAACGTCTGGAAACGTTTTACACCCTAACGTGTTTTGCATAAAGCTTCCTCTTCTTCCTAAGCATGCAAATCTCGACATTTTTCTCCTACAACTGACAGCTTTTCCCGGTTTTACATTTTGTTACTCATAATTCTTGTTCTGGATTCTTAATATTGTTTCTGTATTCCGTTTTGGTCGTTTATTGTGTTAAATTTCATGTTTTTCCCGAAAAGGCGCCCTCTAGCGGACATTTTGGAACTAAAAATTTTTTTCGAAATTCCGTGAGCGCATCTCGTGTATGGCCCCATACACGAAATTTCGTTGCATTCCGTTCACTCGTTTGCGCTGTAGGATGCCGTTTATTGGGAAAGTTTAATTATAACCACCCGGTATATATATATATATACCGGGGGAGAAGAAGGGTGGAAACGTTTTACACCCTAACGTGTTTTGCATAAAGCTTCCTCTTCTTCCCAAGCATGCAAATCTCGACATTTTTCTCCTACAACTGACAGCTTTTCCCGGTTTTACATTTTATTACTCATAATTCTTGTTCTGGATTCTTAATATTGTTTCTGTATTCCGTTTTGGTCGTTTATTGTGTTAAATTTCATGTTTTTCCCGAAAAGGCGCCCTCTAGCGGACACTTTGGAACTAAAAAATTTTTTCGAAATTCCGTGAGCGCATCTCGTGTATGGCCCCATATGCGAAATTTCGTTGCATTCCGTTCACTCGTTTGCGCTGTAGGATGCCGTTTATTGGGGAAGTTTAATTATAACCACCCGGTATATATATATATATATATATATATATATATATATATATATTATATATATATATATATAAATAACCCTAAGAGCCAACGTTGCCCCCCCCCCAAATCTCTGGGCTGGAACCGCCACTGAGACAACTTCAAGAACTCGTAGGAACACATTTACATTCTGATCCCTTGATGGCTGAAACGGACTGGTTATAACGAGAACAAAAAAGAGTGAATGCATAGTGGAAACTTAGCTTTGGCCTTAGAAGCTAGTTTACTTCAGATCCTGATGTAAAAGACGAAGTAACTCTATTATTATTCCGATGATCGAACAGTATTTACAAACATCGACAGGCAGAGGCGTTTAGAGTCGACGCCGAATTTCGGGGGCAACTTTTACGGTGACATTCTTACTCACCTAAAATTAATCGACATGGTGAATATTCCCCTCTTTACCCCCTTCACCGATCTCGTTGGATATGCACACAGGAAATACACTTCTCCCTCCAAATTTTTTGTACATAGATTAAAAAACTCAAAATACACAAAGCTCGTGGAGCTGTTAGAATTATTCTCCATGAGTTGAATAATTAGCGTCTTAACTTTTCTGCATCTTGCAGAAATTCATTTCACCTGAATCAGATGGATTTCAGATCGATGCATTCTATCTTTCATCATTTCCTGCAAGTTGAGGAGTTCAAAGATGATGGACTGTAAGAAGATTCCATGCCTGGAACCAGTACGCAAATACTGCGAAGGAAGTTCAGTCTGACATACTAGCTTTATCTATAAACTAATTGTGCTAACTCTTAACCTCTCTTCTTCGTAAAAATTATTCATCATAACCATTCTGATAGAATTTTAGCTGTATAACAAAATAATCAGTTATCGGCTCTCGAGTAAATTCTCAGATGAATATTCCGAAGTTCTCTTTTTGGTCCGAAAGTGTTGAACGTCTTTATTCAAATTCCTCACTCCCTCAGTGTCACATTTGCTCTTTAATCAGAAAACACGACCATTCTGGTACAAATCAGTCGAACACACATCGAGTTTAATACTCTCCAAATGTATATGCTGGATTTAGGGACTTCTGTCAGAGGGAAAATAAATACTTCCAAATGTGCTATTACCCAGTTCCGAGCTAATCATTCCATTCTAGAGCCCTAAATGATAATAGCGGAGTTTATATAATGGACACAAAGAGCTGCTCTCTGATAGACTTAGGTTGATTGGTGGGCGATTTCCTGGAGAGAAGCTAAATTTTGGTTTCGCATTTCGAATTTAACATTTTTTTTAAATATTTAAATTTGGAATTCTAAAATTTTCGTTACGGTGTCCCTTACCCTCAGAGTCGGTAAGAGGTAAAGATATTACTTTGTTTCCAGTTGAATAAAAAAGCTCTTTGTTTCGCCTCTTCTTTCAAAGAAAAATTTCTTAAGCTTTTTGAAAATTCTAAACTTCAAAATTTCCTTTTAAACCTCATTGCCGATCTGAGGCAAAGTGCCCACTTTTATTCGAGGTTCTTCATTAATACAAGTTGCTTTACTTTGTTTTGTCTTACTTTAAAGTTATTACTAAGGAACCAGGCACTACGGAGTTCCCGATACGGGACGATTCATAAAAAAAAATCATTAACATTTTATAAATCAATTTTCTTTTTCCATACAAAAAATAATACACTTCATTTAATGAATACTATAAATTATGAAAAAATATATATAGAAAAATGTGTTTTGAACAGGAAGGTCAAACATGTCCGGTGAGTCAAAAGTGTAAAAAGAAATCAAAATGCATAAATTTTAACACAATATGCATCACTAGGCAGCTTTGTAGTACATATAACATGAAAATTCTAATTACATAGACATTTCTGAAAAAAAAAATTTAAGTGTAACAAATTGCAAATGAATGGGATTTACCTGAAATAATTAATCCTAATGTTGAACCTTCTTTCTTTTCTAGTTCAACTACTGAAGTATTTCGTCTATCTTCTAAACATGAGAAGTAAAATACATAAAAAATTACTATAGAATTACTCATACATCTAAATATAAAAGCACATTTACTTCATGAGTTCCTACGTTCGTGAAAAACTTCACAAACACAGGAAAAGAAATTTAACACAAACGCCTTAAAATTAAGGTTTTATAACTAACATAATAAAATTACTTCAGATATAGATCCAGTTTAAAACTCAGATTGGAAATTTAAGATTTTGCGTACTTTAATTGACCCCCCCCCCCCCAGTTTTTAGAGCTTTTACTTTTATATTTTCTATGTTTATCGCCAAATAGACTCCCCGAAGAACCATAAACATGTTAATATACCACATACATATCTAGTTATTTGCAAGACCAGATGTAAGAGCTCTATAATTAGCACCCAGAACAGAAACACGAATGTTGCCACATTACTTCTCCTTCTCAAAACTGTATGAATTTGTAAAATAGTATATCCGTAACAAGCATTTGGAACTGAAAAGTCACTGAGATCCTAGCCCTATAGAGAAAGATTTTCTGAATGAAAGCTCCCCGGTTTTCTTACATCCTAGCAATAAAAATATCGTAGTGCACGTGCTCAAGTCACAGACATACAATACAATATATTGTGTAAACATTGTTTTAAACGTTGAAATAAATATTTTAATTTACTATTCATATAACATGAGAATATTTTTTGCCCAATCCACGGAAAGTTAGGTGGATGTTGAAAGGAGAAACAATGCATATAAAGTGCATAACAGTGCTGTGAAAATATATCATCGCTTCTCTTATAACGTTCCACAACTTCTGTTAACACAGATTTGGATAGTCAACTATTTACGCAGTCGCATACACATAATAAAATTTTCGATAGTCGTTAAATTTAGTTATGTGATCCTATTTTACGCCTAAATATGCTAAAACATAATCGGACAATAACATGGTTAAACCTCAAAATTCTTCAAAAACACATATACGATACAAGGTACTGATAGATCAAACAGAGATTATTATTATGTACACGTTAGAACAGCGATTCTCAATCTTTTATGTCTAGGCCAGGACGACCTTTAGACCCCTCCCTCCCTAGGCCTAAAAAACGCAAGTAACATTGGTAAAATACATTCTACATATATTGTTTGATAACCGTCTGTACCCTCCCCCCCCCTCCTGAATATCACTCAGGCCTCCCCCCAGATTGAGAACAACTGCATTACAAAAATGTCCGACTTAAAAAAGAGGAAAGAAAAAAAAAAAATTTTTTTTTTTTTTGGGGGGGGGAGGGATGAATTGCTCAATTACCATAATGAAATCAGGGATAGACAACAAAGTAAAGATGTTTCTTAATTTTTTTTCTTGATAAAGCAATTAACAGCAAATATAAAACTTCATTAAACATGGAGTGGGGAATTATTTAATTCTTTTACGGGATATTGACAAAAATAGTTAAGACTAAACAAGAGATTTATAAAAAATTATTTCAGTTAAACTCCATTGTTACAAATTCCTAATACTAGCAACTTACCATTCGAACTTCCCTCATTGTCTTCATTTCTAGGCAGATCAAAGCTATTGCTCTTGTTGTAGAAACCATCTCCTGATATACATAGAAAAAAAATGCATACACTGATTAATATAAACATAATTTATTTCTTCAAAGCTGAAGTAAAGAGCTAAAGGAAAGAGATGAATATGAATTATAACTCGCTTTTGCCTAAATTGTATTTTTAGTCATTAATTCGAACGCTTTTTGTTTTTTACCAAGATTTCAATTTTGACTCTCGTTCATCGAGTATCTTCAGTTATGTAAATTTTAATACAGTATGATATGTTCTAAGTTAATATTGATTTTGGGGGTAGTTCAGTACACCAAAGTGAACATAGTTGGTACAACATTTGATACTACATTTAAAGAGGTTTTACAGATTTACCAGTATAATAACATTACAGTTTATTGCACATAGAAGAGATCGCGGAGAAGTAAAGTGGGACAGTTTTGAATACGAGTTCAAAGGGCACGTTTGAATTTTGTCATGAATATTGCTAAGGTCGTTAAATATAGTGAGGTGATCCTATTTTATAATTACTGAATTTTATTCAATACATATTTAATAAAATAAAACATTAACGGCTCGGGGTTCTTTTCTCCAGAATAATGTAGAATCTCTGATAGGTCCAAGATCCATTGTCCTCTGATTAGAGAATTTGAAGTCGTGTGGGAAAGCATATTTAATGTCTTCCATTATTTAAGTGTTCTAAAATCGTAGAGCAACTAAAAGGTAAATGACATACCCTGTTTAAACTTTCGTAATATACCTTATAGATAATGTTGGATAATCTATAATAACGTGTAAAAAATGTGTAAAGCTTTAATTCTGTATTACGGACCTATGTATTAGGAACGACCTCGCGAGGTCACTTTGTACTGAGACTACTGAGCACGCGTTTTTAGTTTATTTATTTACATTTTGTTAAATTTTTTATTATTCAGATCTTTTTCACAGGAAAGACAAAATTAAAATGTCTTCAGCCCCCTCTCTCTCTGGATTCCAAATACATATTTACTCATAGAAAAATAGCGATAAGTAATTAAAACTGACTATAAACTAAATTTTAGTTGTATTTATAAAATCCAAATTGAGTTCCAGCAACAAAAATCATATATTAAGATATAATAAGCTAAAAAGAAGAAAAAAAAGATGGGACAGGTTTTTTGTTTTTATTTCTGTCTCCTAGCCAAAACGGGGAAGAGCGCATTTAGTGCAATAAAAAATGGTGCCCTTCACTGCCGCCTCCAGACAATGTTAAGGGGCAACAAAATACATGAAGGTTGAGAGTAAGAGTAAAGTATTGAAAATTAAGTTTTATGTTAAAGCTCTACTAAACAAATTAAATCATATTTATCACTATAATCGGAAATACAGCTCTCATTGGTAGAGAACATACCAAAAATTCCTCTATAAAACCCCAGAAATAAACATCTCACCACTGTGTATGCTGGATTATGGACAGATACGGTTAGGCACAGCTTTATCAAAGAAATGGTCTCTGTCTGGTACAAGTAGGGAAGAAAATCGCTGTCTCACAATGGATAACTTTCTCTTATCGCATCCGGCGTACTACTGTACATTTGCGCCTACTTTGCCTACAACTTTCTATAACGGGTTTTCAGTCTAAAGTCTGCGAGAGAGGTACATGACTCTCCGCAAATTACTGTACAAAACCAAATTTACACAAATACCGGTTTGTGACTTAAAAATTAGGAAATATCTGACATAGTCAAAAGTAAGAATACATATGCGACTATGTTACGAAAATTTAAAAAACCAGTATGTCTAAAGTTTCAGAATGACTATTATCGGTTAGTTTATTATTTCTTTGGCTGCATTTATATTATTAAATTAAAACGACTTTCAGATCAAATTAACAAGACATCTGGATATGAAAGTATTCTAAACACAAAAAAAGGGGAGACAAATAACATTACCATAACATGACCAAAATTTAATACTTTTAATCAAGTATTAATATTTTTATCGTGATTTTTTCAAAGGGATCCCACAAACATTATGTGCGGGCCCTGGAAAGGTTCTGTTAACATCAGCAACGTATAAAAGATATTTTATGAATAGCTGTTCCCCTAAGAGGGTTGTTATTTTCACCGGCAATGAGATGGAGACGTTGCCAGTCTCTCTATATTTTTGCGCTCATGAGCGAGTAGCGTAAAAACTTTTGGGTCCTCACCTTCTCTACCAGTTATTTTTGTCATCTTACGCAGTCTTTTTTTTCCCCCTTAATTCCTCGATGAAGGTAGATCTCGAAATGAATCTAACGCAAAAAGATAAGATCTTCAGAAAATGTTATAAAGAGAGGGGTGGCATATTTCAATACACAATAACTTCAATGGTTCATCTGTAAGTTTATTTCCTAAATACATTTCTCCATTTTAAATTTCGACGTTGAAAATAACATTTATGCTTATAGTATAATGTGCATGCGTCCTGGCTACATTATTTCAAATTACATATTTGAACTTAACTTTTTCATAACTACAGAGACACATACAGAGAGGAAAGACACAAACTTTTATAGCAGAATTTCCTTTTTGAAAATGTTAAAATAAAAATAATGGTAATCAAGACGCAGAGAGAAGGCATTTTGCAAATCATCAATGGCAGTCTTCAATGACTTCAATGTCGCTGTTTTGTTTTTGTTTTTCCAGGAGGTACATGCACAATATCATCATTGAACTCTCTCCCTCAAACACACACACAAATCCATTTTACTTAATTGTTTCATCCAAAACATCGAACGGAGTACAAATAAGTTTTTGGCGATTCGGCACTTTTTCCCACCTCAATCGCCAAAACAAGTAACAGTAAAAATTCACGAAAATCCGATAGTAATAAGCATCACTTAGACAACTTCGAGAAATTTTCCTGACCCTTCAATAAAAATTATATAATGTGATAGTAGCTAAAATACACTATAATTTAATATGATATTACTTAATGATTACAATTATTTTTAGTTCAACCTTCGAACTCTCGTCTCATCGTTAACTAATAAGAACTGATTTCTGTAAGAAAGACCCTAATATTCTGAAAATGTCCGTTAGTAACTGCTGTACAGGAAAGATGTTCCCGGGTATACGAGTGTGTGCCTGAAGATATGAAGAGTATTTCATATTAAAAATGCCCAAATGTAAGTCAAAAAAAAGTTTCTGTTAATTTTAACGGGGAGTATAATATACTAGAAAGGGTTCGCTAGAAGACAATACAGTAAGAAATTTAATGCTTGCATCAAATAATGTGGGGATAGATATATCAGTTAATTTCAAAACGGGAAGTTTGAATAAAGAAAATAGAAAAGATTTTATTTCGCATTTAAAAAAAAAAGTCCTGTCTTCCCTATTTGTGTTTAAAAACTTTCCCAGTGATATATGCAAGTGAAAAATTAATACAGAATGAACTCAATGAAGTCGTGACAATCATTCGAGAAGTTATGGTGGTTATATAGTACGAGCAAGCTGCCCCATCCAATAAAATATCCTATTCACGATGACTAGGCAGATCGGCACAGTGCTCTGCAATCTAAATCATGGATGAATAGATTGATGTGATTAAAATCAACAGTGAATAGGAATATATCGCAATCTGGCGGTCTCAACCACTTTTTCCCATGACAATTCTGTTAAAATGAAAGTAAATAAGAAATTTTCTACGAAACTAACAGATGAAAAGTTAAAAAAAAAACTGGTGAATTTCATGAATCTAAATTATTTAACGACAAAAAATACCGATAAATAACCTACTAGAAACAATTTAGAAAGATTCTAACTAACACGTCACCTGCGTTGGGATCAACTTCTGAGTTAAATGAAAGTTCCTACAAAATACTTCTTAACCTGTATGAGATCTGATTTAAATTGCATATATTAGTGCATTCACATTATAAATTGTGTATATGTATACAGACAGGCATTTCCTTTGAGCATTAGCTCAAAAGAAAGCTACTCAGGCAGAAGCTGACAGATAAAAAAGAAACATGGAAACAGCAGAACGGCATTGACCGAGTATGCTGTCAAAACACCGAGAGCCTTGCCAAAAAGTTAGAGGGATTTAGGCGCGAACAGTTATGTCACTAACAACCGATCTTTTAATAGACAGCAACAAAAGAAAAGAAAATGACAATATTTACGATTCCCTCCACAAAATTGCATTGAAGATTTATACATGAAGGTAACGCTTTTCCCAAATTTTTTGTTATGTCGAAAAAAAATATCTTATTTTTTATTGACAGTCGGGTCTAAGCCCGGGAAGATTAGGTGAACTCGTTTAAGATAAAAGAATTTCGATGCGTAATTCATATGTTTAACGTTAACATACTATAAAGTATAAATTTTCAGAGGCATAGGTCAAATCCCCTGTCTTAATGTTTGAAAAATTCATTATATGTATGCAAATCATGTTACGCAGAAATAAATGACAAAACGATAAACAAATTTAAATAACAAGTACTTTTATCAACAATCTAAAGTTCAGCTTTTAGATATCCGTATTTTCCAAGTTAAAAATTTTTATCCCTGTTAAAACAGATGGGAGAAGAGAGCTGAGACCACCTGCACTGATATCAATTTCAGTAGGACATTAGTAAAAGACGACCCATTAATACGTTGAACTGCAGTGCGTTCTCCAAAGCCATTTTGTAAGGAAATTGGAGAACATCTACAGATAAAGGGAGCTAGAGTTCACAGTTCAGAGTTCAAACATATTAATAAAGTATTACAGTTCGTAACACAAAAGCACAAAACTTGACTAACTCTTGAAATTACCAAAATGACGAAAGAGAAGAAAAGGAACTTGCCTTCGCTTTGAACTAACTTCCGACAGTTGAACAATATATATAATACAAGTATTATTTCCTGATCTATCTGATTTACAATAATATAATATACACATCCATCGAGTTCAATAACCCTACACGGTTAAAATCCTTGAGCAGAAACGCTGGCGTACTGAAACATTCTCTGAAATAAATGGATGGAGTGCTACGTCGAGATCGGATTCTCCTGATCTATATTACGTGCTAATACAACAATGAACGGTTCTAAATATCTCGAGAAATTTCATGAAGTTATCATTACATGTGAATATACACAAATACACAATCTCCATACACGAAAGAGTACCATATAACATGCACGGGTAAATTACATATTACCTTAAAGCAAATAAAATTTCTGAGCTGGATAGACCCGGAAACAGTCCGGACTTGAATCTAATAGAAAATTTTAGGAATTTACTGAAGAAAAAGGGGCAGAAATAGACCATCTAAGCACGAGGGCAGATCAAGAAGTAAGTTGCACTTCCAAGTTATGGCCATTTATTGAATAACCTATACAAAAGCAACACGGCTATGACAGAATACAGTGTAAGTTCACTTTTCCACATAGTTCCCAAGAGACTCTAAACATTTCTCCGAACGGACAACCAACTTTTCAATTCCGGATGCATAGAAATCTCCTCCAGCGTTATGTAAAAACACGGAGACAGCTGCTTTCACCTCCTCATCATTTCCGAATCGTTGTCCACCGAGATCCTTTTTGAGCTCACCGAAAACATGGAAATCACATGGCGCTAAGTCGGGACTGTATGGAGGGTGTTGCCATACCTCCCACTTGAATCGCTGCAGCAGTTCGCACGGTTGGCGGGCCTTGTGCGGCGAGTAGAATTTATGCCGAAAGGAACGACTATCAACTCGGCTTCGTATTGTCACGCGTTGAACCGGTTGCGTAAAGTAATTAAAGAGAAGCGCCGGGGAAAATTGAGCGACGGTGTGATTTTGTTGCACGATAACGCAACGCCTCACAAGGCCCGCCAAACGCGCGAACTGCTGCAGCGATTCAAGTGGGAGGTATGGCAACACCCTCCATACAGTCCCGACTTAGCGCCATGTGATTTCCATGTTTTCGGTAAGCTCAAAAAGGATCTCGGTGGACAACGATTCGGAAATGATGAGGAGGTGAAAGCAGCTGTCTCCGTGTGGTTACATAACGCTGGAGGAGATTTCTATGCATCCGGAATCGAAAAGTTGGTTGTCCGGTCGGAGAAATGTTTAGTCTCTTGGGAACTATGTGGAAAAGTGAACTTACATTGTATGATGTCATAGCCATGTTGCTTTTGTATAGGTTATTTAATAAATGGCCATAACTTGGAAGTGCAACTTACTTTTTGATCTGCCCTCGTAGTACAGGCAACTCACTGTAGTTACCAAGCAAGAGCGCTATACATCTATTTAGGCTACATACGGCATTGCAATTTTTTTTTATTGTATGCCTTTCGATTACAAGGCTGTAATAAATGATCGGGTCGGTTCTACCGAGTACTGATACTGTTCTTCAAGCGAGCAATTTATTTGTTCTCCTATCTTCTGAATTCCTTTAGATCTATTAAACACATTTACAAAACAAAGGGGAAAAAATCTTGAAGCGGTCTTAAAACGTTTCCTCACTACTGTTAGTAAACTTAATTGCTTGTAACATGCATAGGATATTTTTTGCATTTTACAATAGCAAACATGGAATACATAAACTTGAAACTTTAATTATTTCAAAATGGAATTATTTTGAACGTTATCTTCCTTCACGAGAGATAAACCAAACGCGTGTCAGGAGCTCTCTGAATTTGCAGGAAGAGTAGTGTCCTGCATTAGTCCGGAGCTACTACTTTTTTCTCTAATTTAGAAAGGGTTAATTAAACTTTAATACAATAAACAAACTGATAATCCATATATTTTGTAAATCTTGAAAAAAAATAATATTTACTTCCATTCACTTTCCAAAAATAATATTCACTCCCTTTTAGGTGTGAGCTTGACGATAAACGCAAAAGCCGTCAATACGGGAAAGTGCTACGCTCAGTATTTTGGTCATAATTATAAAAATATTTATTGCTTATTTTAACAAAATTAGGATAGATAGTAAATTTTGTCGAGGAGAAACATGGGACAACTCTAGAAGCATGTCGGAAAAGTTCATAATTACATGCACTATACAATAAGAGTACAGTCTACCCATTTACGTGCTTCTCCCACTTTAAATTTAGCCACCAATTTCGCTGCAAGAAAGTTATAACATCTCGCGCCAGTACTTCCGGCAAAACTTCTTTGCTTATATTTTTTTTTTCCATCTACTCACAGCGGAGAAATTTTGCATTGCAAGTTGGGGGCGTAAGAAAATTCTTAAATGGGAAAAAAAATCTTCTGACTCTTAGATGGTCGGCTGATGCTATATTGGCATTAAATATTGGTTATGACCGTAAGAAAGAAGTTTTATCCAACATGCGCTTCAAATTCTAAAAGAGAAAAAAAATTGAATGAGGCTACATTTTCGATAAAGAAATCGTCTTTGTTAAAGAAAATAAAGAAATCAAGGTTATTAATTGTAGTTTAAAACCCAATTTACTAATTACAGTGATATCCAACTGGCGGCCCGCGGGCCGCATCCGGTCCGGCAAGCTTTTATAACCAGCCTTCGGTACCAAAGCAACTGAAAAAGAATATATTTTTATATATAATACAAAATACTTCACTAGTAGGGGCGCGGTGGCCCAGTTAGCAAGAGCAGCGGGCCAGTGATCTGAACGTCCCTGGTTCGATGCTCGTCGCTGCAAATCCACCGCCGTGTTCACTAATGGTAGCCGGGACACGTAAAATAGGTCGTAGCTACAATGTCCTCCAAGTTCTCAAATTTACCTCTGGAGGTGCGGGGTCAAGTGTTCAGGTCTCGTCACTTAACTCGGTTCAAAATTACGGGACCGATGTTCTTCGTGGTCAAGTCAGACTTCAGCCCTAGTGGTACCTCGACTTAAAGTGAAGCTGCTTACTACCCTTCGCCAAGAACCTAGGATTTGAGGACCTATGTCCTTTGGACTTGGTGTAGGCTTTCCTACACCAAAGGGATTGGAAACAACAACAATACTTCACTAGTTCCATGTTCGGCTAGTTCCAAGTCCAAATAAAGAAGTATGCTTACAGATAATTTATCTCACTTCCTTTGTGTTTCGTCATCCGATATGGACGTTGATTTTACTGCCCTTGCTACATCAAGTGTTCATCCGTAAGTATCTCATCAAATTTTGATTAAAAAAATCGATTTTATAGGGGGTGGGTTTGTTTTTTAAATATAAAAATATTTTTGTGAATCAGAGTTAATTTCACTTTGATAAGAAAACTGATTGTTTTGTTTACTGAAATAAATGTTTTATTTTCTAAAAATGAATTTTTTTTTTATTATATGTACAGGGACTTCAAAAAGGGCGTTTCAAAATTGCCCCTTTGAAGTTATTAATTTTTAAAATATTTGATTTTACCACGTTGCATTTTGTAATTTTCGCATTTTTTTTTTCGCATATTCATTTCCATCGGAATAAAATTACAAGTTGATTCTTTTTATTTGTAGCACAATAAAAGCAAAAATAAAACACACATTTGAGAGGAATAAAAATAATTTTAAAATATGGTTCTTATAATCTTGTATAATCTACGAAAAAAAAACTGAAGAAAATTAAGAAACTATATCAGAATATTGATACACTAAACAATGAGCACCTCAAGAGAGAATGTTTGGTAACAAAAAACACTGACTGTCCGCATGAATATCAACATGCTTATAAACAAAGAAGTCTCCTTTTTTTTTCGAAAAAAAAAAATTAAACTGGATATAAGTTTTACTCTTTATTTTAACTAAGCCCTACTTAAATCGCTCTGTGTAATTTGTTTAAAACATCTCTGAAAAGAACCTTTTTAAGGAATTTGATTTTTTTTTTTATTACTCATGTTTTCCAGTTTTCTGTATAGTAATTAGATGAATCATAGAGAGTGAAGAGCATAACTCACTTAAATTCTAAATTGGAACATTTTCCACAATTTTTAAAGGACAGGTACAAGCACAATAATGACACACAAGATACCACTAAGCAAGATAAGTACCATCTACTTTTGAAATGTAGAAATTTAGTTTTTTAAAATTATTTTCAATTATCGGGAGAAGATATTGCTCTTTCTTAAGGGGAATAAAAAAATTTTACCACAGAACCACATCAGAAAAAAGGTTATGTAGTATGGCTTTATTGTTAATGAAACAAGAAGCATTTAAAAAAAAACGATACTTAGAAAAG
The DNA here is from genome assembly GCA_907164885.2 of Dolomedes plantarius. Classification (NCBI taxonomy): domain Eukaryota; kingdom Metazoa; phylum Arthropoda; class Arachnida; order Araneae; family Dolomedidae; genus Dolomedes; species Dolomedes plantarius. The sequence goes on along the minus strand of OU015494.1, from coordinate 94,623,147 downwards.
CATTGATAAATTTAACTTAAAAATAAATAATTTTCTAATCCCCAATTTTTAAGGTGGTACTAAGGATTCAGAAATATTTATATTCGACTTATTTATATTTTTCAGAAATACCTTGTGAGTACCTATATATATTTATTAGGGAAAAAATTCCATAACATTGGCTCTATAGTGTTTTTAATCGGATCTGAACAAAATGTGGCCGTTTAGAGGAGTAGACGTCGAATAAGGTTGGCTGGGTAGAGAAGTTTCACTGTATATAACTTTCTTTATTACTCAAATATATTTTATTGTGTTGACATAATTTTCCTTTTTATGTTTTTCGCATATTTTATGCCTGACCACAAATATGTGTCTACTTTTGTAGTAGTGAAACTCGAGCTCCATCTGCAGCGTAACCATACATGAAAGCTTTCTGAAGAGATCTCGGAAATTTAGCGTCAGATGCCCAAAGACTGCTATATCAACCTCTGTCTCAGAATATATTATATTATATTATATATATATATATATATATATATATATATATATATATATATATATATATACAGTAACCACCGCTTATAGTGATCAGTGGTTATAAGAATCAACCGTTTATAAGAATCAATATCGCGAAAACAAAAACAAATGTATTATTTTCATGTTAAAATTTTCGCTTTAAAGAATCAATCCACCGGTTTTAAGAGTCGGTTTACACTCTTCGCTTTCCTTTCATTTTTCCAAAAAAGCCACTTAAACCCTCAAAAGACACGAAGTTCTTTCTCTTTTTTTAAAAAAGAAAGATTGATAAGATGGGATGGAATATAGTCATAAAATTCACCCCTTTCTTTGTTAGACATAACATAATAGTTTCCCCTTAAACGCTTTAGCACAGCACTGTCCTATTAGCGTGACCCGGGGGCATCTTTACCCGTCCGGGTCCGATTTCACTTTTCTCCACTGGCAAACAAAAATAGGGACTCTTTTTTCCCACCTCCCACATCCTGGTTGAGGCTTCCTGGACCCTGAAACACATAAATCTCCGAAGTGTCCACTATCGCTTAGGCAAACGTGACATTAGTAGATTCAGCACGTTATCAAACTGTGAAACGTAAGCTAGAAGGTGAATCTTCGTCTGAGACTATTAGTATTGAAAAAGGTATAAACAGCCTCCTGAAAACTTCATTACGTCAAACTACCATAGAAACCTTTTTCTTGCTCCCTTCCTTTTGTTGAAATATTAAAACAGTTAAGCAGGTATGTTGTAACAAATATTGGATTTTTTCTTCTCTTACTATAACCATGTGTATCTACTTATGGGTCTAAAAATTAAGTTGTATTTTTTAAATTATAAAAATAATTTTAATAAAAGATAATTAACGTAAATTAAAGAGTATTTTATGGCAAATTATCTAATATATGTATATATAGGTGTGTGTGTGCCTGTCCAAAAACCTAAATTTCGGCTATAAGAATCAACCGCTTATAAGAATCAAAAACAGTAATAACAAACGTGATTCTTATAAGCGGAAATCCCTGTATATATATATATATATATATATATATATATATATATATATATATATATATATATTGTAGAATTCGCGAATAAAAATAAACAGGCTTGAAAAAAACTATTTAATTATCTTTCATTTCCCAAAAGAAAAAAATTAAAGGCGAGATAAAAAACGTAATAAATATCAATTAAAAAAACAATGAATGTTCAACAATGAAATTAAAAATGTTGTTTTACATTATTTTGAACAATATATTAAAAAAATTTAAATTAATATCCTATACTTCATGCACAAAATGCTACTAATGTAATATTTGGTACGCATATTATATATTAAGAGGAAACGGAAACAAAAATTCAGGAAAATTTTTGCCTCTAACAAGAAAAAATTAATCAAGTTAAAAACTAAAATAAAATAACACTCACTTACAAAGAAAGACGTTTATAGCAGCAATAAAATACAATATTACAATATTTAAATAAATAAAGACGCTGAAAAGAGATTAACAGAAGAAGCAACTATTCGGATAGTTTGTTCGTATTGTCTCTTAAGGAGCAAAGTTCTTCAAAACTAAAAGGTAAAATAGTCTAATAATGTAGATGGTAAACATACTACGGTGCTATTCAATTTTATAATAGCTGATTCCTGTATAATTTCATCCAAAAGTTTTTTTAGCATCTCTCTCTCTCTCTCTCTCACACACACACACTCACGCACGCACACACACGCACACGCACACAAACAAACACACACACACACACACACACACACTCACTCGCACGCACCCCCCCCCCAACCAACACACACACACACACACACACACGCACACAAACACACACGCGCGCTTACAAAGAGAGAGAAAGCGACTGCCTGTTAAACGAAATATTCACAAATACTATTGAATGCTAACTAAATACAAAAGAATATTACTAATAAGTATAGTAGGGGAGAAAATAGCCATCAAATTGTTAAATGTTCCTATATTTGATAAAGGAATTTTTAAAGAAACTTAAAAAATCCAACGCACATAAATAAATTAAACATTAAATTATTAAAAACGCTCTTTAAACTTATAAACGATAATATTTTCAAAATTTCACAGTACTCACCCGAATGTCTTTCTTTGACGCCACTCATTTGAAAAACCTTCCAAAAACGGCGAGCAGAAATAAGAAATGAGTTAAATGCATAATGTTTGCCAGCGTAAAGTCACCAATTGCTAGATGCTAGTTTCTGATGTTACGATTTTTTATTTCACATTACGTGTCCTCCTTAACGTTACTCAATGCTCATTCTGTTCAAAGAGGTCATTAATTAAAGAGAGTTTAAAAAAAAAAAAAGAGGAAAATAGCAATCGCATTTCAGTATTTCCAAGAAAATACGGGATCTCATGAGGAATATAAAAAGCAAGACTTACGTGGCTTAATCGGCATTATATGACACAAGACACACAAGATGAAATATCTTTTGATTATGACCTTTACTTCTCACACAGCATATAATTATTCTTAATTATCTTCTGCAGTTGATCCAAATATACGTTTATTTTCAGTACAGTCCGTTCAATAAAAGTTAACATGAATATAAATAGGTTGTCATTAAACATGGAAATATTTGGATAAAAAATTATAAAGGATTATCGCATGAACTCCTTAAACATTGAAACATAACCCATTATTCCACCAAGGATTCATTAATCCTCTGGATATCACATTTACTCAGAAAGACGGCACTATAACTTAAACCAGGAACTGCAGTAATATGTTGTTTTCAGCTTTTCAGGAAAACACAGATCACACAACTTCTCCAGTTCATCATTCAGATAACTACTAAGAGGAATAGGCTTCTAATATTCCTCCATAACTCTCACTCCGACCACGAAAAATGTACTAAGGTACTCCCAGCAGAAGTCATCTGTGAGACAGAGGATCTAAACAAAGTTACAGTTCAGAGGGGCAACTTATGGGATGTGAAGGCCCGCCCCCAACGCGGCAGGAAGGGTGCAAAATAAAGTTAAGAAAAACAAAGTTCTATTTTTGAAGACGATTTACACTTTATCGTTGGTAAGAGATGGGAAGTGAAAAAGAAAATATTTCTAAGATACTTCGGAGAAGTTCAAACAGAGTATATTTACATCCTATCGAATAACTGACTCTCTAAGATTGCGAGACTAGGTTTATTGATACTATAACAAAAGCGACAAGTGAAAGGTAAGAAAGAATACAACAAATGAAATAAATTGCTTTTGGGGATAAACATAGCTATGGGCTTCCATAAGTTATTTAAAAATACTAAACTGTTGTTATAATATTTATGCATTCATGTTCGTATTAAGCACAATATAAATATAAATGTTAATAACTGCATTCGAAAATGTGATATACATATTTTGCTAGATAGCTTATTTCAAAGAGCGACAGCTAGACTAATAATAACCCAGGTTGTTTTCCTATCACACCGGGAAAAATTAATTTTAGTGAGTTAAGTTTAATGTCGACCAAGATCAAAAGAAGGATATGCACAGAGAAGGTAATTTAAACCATTCTTTGTAGAGGGATAGTTCTTCCTCAAATGAACCTATATCTTTCTTATTAGTGACTAAATAGTAGAAATTCCGCGTGGAAAAGCCGAAAACAACGCTGACGATTTTTTCTCATTAGCCAGGTCAAGAGTCTATAGTTCTCATCCTCATTGAGCTTGATAGAAAATAGGTAATAGTAACTAATTGGTAAATTAGAAGCTTTAAAAAAAAATCTACGATACCAAGTAGAAATACTGGACTAGGAAGATACATTGTACCTTATATAGTATTGAGAAAATATTTCATATATATTTTAACAAAAATAGATGGGATTTCTTTCCTTTTAAGAATAGGAAGCACTGAGATGTGAATTTTGCATAAGAGCAATTCGAATTATCAGTAAAGAACATGACTGAGAAAAACATTATTTCGTGGGGGGTTTTAAAGAACAACTAGAGCATCATAAGCTATTAAAAAATTAAATAACATTTAACACATTTATATCAATGTTCTAAGTCAATTAATACAATAAAAGCCACTGATAGATATGCACAGAGTTAGTATCACGTTGCCTCGGAATCCAAAGGGGGAAAAAATGGAGACTAACGCTAAAATAGGACAAAAATCAAGCGCTCAACACAAGGATTCTTTGAACAGCTGAGTCAGAAACATCGTGAATGAGGTCTTCATATTCCGAAGCGGTCGTCTACTCTCATTGGAAGCCTTAACTAGTCGTTAAAACGCATTTCTCGTATGTCACGGCAGGAAATAGATCCGGACCCCATGAAAATCTCGAAGACGTTTTTACCCTTTTTTATTTCGTAATTCTTTTGCTCAAACAAGGCGATTTTTAAAAAAAGTCGGACAAGTTGAGACACAAAAATTATGTATTGAAAATGAAGTTATAACTCTCTCTAAAGATGACTAGTTGAACAAAAATAGGAATAGACACTGATGTTTTTCACTGGATCAAGCACAGAGTCCAAAGAGAAGTATATAAATATATGTATGAATAAAAAGAATTCTTACCTTGAAAGAAAATTAAAATTAAACTTGTCAAGTTTCAGAATACGCAAAGGAAAGATTCCAATCAGGCAATAAGTAAAAGCATCATTAATCCGGACAACCCCAATAATCAAGAATAGATAGAGGCGGATTTACATTTGCGACGCTACATCAAATTTTTTTTGGGGCGCTTCTCCGATTCATTTGAAGGCAATAAGAAAATTAAAAATTTTTACCATCTACGTGATAACCCATTAAACATGTACGTAATATATAATAAATATTAGTATTATTATTTATCAAAACAATTTTCCCTATTTTTATTTTAAAACAAACGTTTTGTTTATAAATATTTTAAATAAGAAAATTACAAGGTAAAATATTTTTTTTATCACGGGCCTGCGGCCTCTAGTTCTAAATCCGCCACTGTGCATAGAAAGAAAAAAATTGTCTCCCCTCAACTCTAATGGAGGTCTGGCGAGTGAACAAGGAGTAGTATTGGAGTACATTGAAGCGAGGCTAAAAGTTAATGACGATCATCCAGTGAATAACATTGTCACAAAAAAAGAAATTGTAAATAGCATGATGGCAGCGATAAGTTTTTAAAGGACGCATTTTTTTTTCAATGACAGACAATCCTCAAAAATTGAAATTAGGAGACAATAAAGAACTATTGGACTAATTAATCAAGTTAGATGCGGTAATCACTAAAGACATTTAATTATTTTATCAACTGTGCGGCCCACTTACTTACTATTGCGTGAACTCTTAAATCCGCAGACCACATTGTATAATAGGATTCAGGCGTCGAAACTGAAAGAGATAACGAAAGAACATCAAGGCAACATATTTAGAAAAATTCACGCTAGCGCGGATCAGGTTTCATTAGGTTTATTCTCCTGTCAATGAGATATGAAGAGGATATGCTTACTCATTGCAGAGATTTGACAGCCTATGAGTACAACTACCCTGAAGTCCACATTTCTCCTTCTCAACACAACCATAACTCTATGATAGCTCTGTCGAATCCTATCATAGGGTAACGAAGATCAAAAATACCCTAGCTCTGCGTAAACAGGGTGGTTTATGAGTAGGATTTGCATTCACTGGACGTAATGAGGATTCGATTTACAAATTCCGAGCCCAGAAATCCCTAAACAGAGCCGCCTAGACCCAGAGCTTTTACTTTTGCTGTTTGGGCACAAAAACAAAACAGCATTCTTAAACCATTTAAAAAGCAAAGAAAAATTTTAAGTCCATATGAAATAATCTTAAATATTTTTATACTTTTTTCTCCCAAAAAAGACTACATTTTTGAATGAATATATTTACAATTTTTAAGTTTATTCTGTTTCTTGAATTCTACTGTTGGTTGAACCATGGCCCATAGCATACTAGTGCAGAGCTCCGCAACCTTTTATCTTCCACAGCACAACATTTTTTTCGATAATTCTGCGGCACACCTCAAGAAAAAGTTTGCAAATATATAAATTACAATAAATACGTATATTTTTTATTAGATAAAAAAACACAACAAAATAGCTCTATGTATCAAGATAATTATAATCATTTAATCTCTATATATAAAAATGAATGTTTGTTTGTTTGTTTGTTTGTTCGTATTTTATGCGCTGCCGTACCGTTCATCCGATTGCGATGAAGCTTGGTCAACTTATTGCTTGAACTTGCGCAATGGTTATAGACTATTTTCATTCCGCTACGATGTTCCATTCCCGAATTATGTTAGAAGTATCAACGGATACTGAAAATCGCCAAATTTCCCCGGATACTTTTGTTCAAAGCCATTGTAACATTTCATTGTTGCCAATTAAATTATAACATTTCCGTAAAAATAAATAGACATGAATTAAAAACGTGATTTATTCATATATTGGCGCATGCAAGAATGAATTTGATATATTATTTTCATGTACGTGGCAACGCCGGAATGTTTCTTTTTAAAAATGAAAATATAAGGATGGAAAGTCATTCATTTTCAATGAATGTGTTATCTATCCATTTCGTGAATTGAAACTATCCCAAGCTACCTGTTCAAACTTAAATATACTGCAGGACACGTTGACTTAGCTAGAAACACGTGCGTTTAGTCTTGACGCGATGATTTATATAACTGAAGTGTCATTGAATCATAGCAGATGATTTAGTTTTGAGAAAGAATTACAATCATGAAATACGTGTATATTATAATTCAGAAAGTCTGAAAGTGGCATTGAAACGTAGCAGACGATTTAGTTTTGAGAAAGAATTCCGAGCATGAAATACGTGTATATACTTTTTCTATAATAATTACCAGATTTGCTGTGTTTTAATATTGAATGTGATCTCAATCTATTCAAACATTATTGAATATTTTCTATAATAATAAATCCATTCAAACGTTATTGACTAGCTGTAAATTAATGCTTTAAAATGCCCAAAAAGAGGAGAGCAACTTTTAATCCTGCAGAAGTAAGGGGGAAATGTCAAAGATTGTTGAGAAATGAGCAATGTGATGAAAAAAAACAGAAGAGCGCGAAGTCAACAGAATTCGAAATCCAGTTAGACGCACACAAGAATCTGAAGAAAAAACATTCCCAAAAGCTCGAAGGTAACAGAATTCGAATTGTAGTGATCCGAAGCAGTGAGACTGATGAAGAAACTTTTAACGCGTCGAACATACGATTGTCTTCGAGCTTCAACATCGAAAGGAGAGGAAAGCGATGAACAACGACAGCATCGACAACAAACTAATGCTATTTGCTACCGCAAAAGAATTTTAGCGAAAACTGTAGAACATCATAACATGACGCTAATCATTTAAAAAAATAATAACAGAAACTGAATCCCGAGCGAAGCCGGTAATACATCTAGTTTTTTATATAAATCACTGTACACCAACACAAGAACAAAAATATAAAATTATAGCTTACAAGTAAAAAAATTTTCTCTTTAAATTTTTATATTAAAATTTGTTTTTTTGGTCTTTACTTAAGCCTAATAAATCAAAGTTAATTTAAACATAACTAATTTATTAATGAGATATTTGAGATTGTTTCGATAAATGTGCGTTTTATATTTGCACGTTTTATATTTGGCTCTGTAATGAAGCGCCTTCGAATATATGAAAATTTCATAGAAATATTAAGACGTGAAGTCGATCGAAGGCTTTCATCATTACATTGATTTGAAAAAATTGGGAACGCCGGCTGAGCGGGACGATAATTACAGAGCGGAGCGGTCCTGTGTGACGTAAGGTAATGAATAGTCCTGCGGCGGTGGTCAACTTGGGAGGTTGATCACCAGGCAAGATTAAGAGAAGATGTCGCCAGGATTTGACACTACACGACAATGGACTGTGTTTTCGGATTTACAACGGCGGCATGTAAGAACCAAGGGCGTCGTGGGAGGTTTATGCAAGCGTGTTTCCCGTGGGGGCGTGTGCTGGTTAGCAGGAGCGGTCAATTAAATAAAGTTTGGAGTGAGCAAGCGAATGAGTTTGTTGCAGAATCTTGAATGGATGGGAAGTTTTGAGAGGGAGGAGACATGAAAGAAGAAAGGAGTTTGAAAAGTATAAATTTGGGAGTTTAAAAAAAAAAGAAGGCTCTCAGATCTCTCTCTCGAGTCTCAGACTCAGACTTCTGGCGTGTCGGGTCGAGCTGCGGTTCCCCGTTTATTTCCTGAGATTTTGCGTATTTGAGTAGAGCTGCGGTTCTCCTTGTGTTATTACTGCGTTGAGTCGAACTTGGAGTTCCTCACACATATTTACTGATAAAATAGAAATTCCCCTGCATATAAAATAATAGTGGAGTATTAATGATAAATATGGAAACTTGAAAGCTTTGGATGACGAGATTTTTAGAAAACTGCTTGCCAAAGAAGGTGTCGAAGACAGAGAAGTTGAGGACGAACTGATTAAATCAGGTGATTACTCAATTAAATTTTATAAAATATGGGATCAAGTAAATAAAATAGAACGAATTCCTGGAAATGTAGAAAATAGTACTTCGGCTAATTCTGGTAAATTGCAAGTACGTTTGCCGAAAATTGAACTGAAAAAATACGATGGCGATTTTAAGGGATGGATTGGATTTTGGGCTCAATTTTCCAAAATCCATGATGATAAGTATTTAACGCCAGAAGATAAATCTTATTATTTATTTCAAAGTATGAAACCAAATTCCCCGGCTTATAAGTTGTTAGAGGGTTCCCTCCTTCCAAAGAAAATTACGAGAAAGCTGTTGAACTTCTAAAATCAAGATTTGGTAAGGAAGAGTTTTTATAGAATATTACGTTCGGGAACTTTTAAATTTGGTTTTGAAAAAAGATAAGATGAAGTCTACGGTTCAACTATATGATAGTCTTGCAGCCCAGTTGAGAGCTCTGGATTACCTGGGAGTAACTAAAGAATGGTATGCAGCAATGCTATTTCCATTAGTGGAATCAGCACTACCAGAAGTTACCTTTAAAACCTGGGATCGTTACCGTGTGTCCAAAAATATATCTACCGGAAATCATAATTCATAATCATAATTCGAAAATTCCGGAAATCATAATCATAATTCTCTTTTTTTTAATTAGAAGTTGAAAGTGAAGAAAGGTTAAAATTGAGAAAAGGTTCCTTAGAGGGCGAATTTAGAAATGATTCAAGAATAATTAGAAATAATCGAATTAGAGACGTGCCCACATCTGCTGTGTTAGTGTCATCAGAAAATATTCCGATAAAGGAGAGGTTTTGTGTATTCTATGATAGAAGAACTCACAATTCACGAGACTGTGCTTCTGTAATTGAGACATCAATTGATGAACGTAGTAAAAATCTTAGAAGGAAGGGTGCCTGTTTTAAATGTTTGAGGACAGATCACCTTAATTCTAAATGTAAAGTTTTTGTAAAATGCGTAATTTGCAAAGGACAGCATTTTCCAATTATGTGTTCTCGATCTAAAAGCGAGAAAAATGATGAAAATGCTTTGAAGAATAATGATTCAGAAGTAGAAAAAACTTTATCTGTTTCATCAAATTACTCGGTAACATATTTACAAACTTTGCTTGCATAAATTGTGGTTGACAATAAAAGGTATCCACTGAGAGTATTATGTGATTTTGGCTCTCAAAGAAGTTACATTAAAAATTCGTGTGCAAAGGAATTGAATTTGATTGCACAAGGTAAGGTGACTTTATCGCAGGAATTGTTCGGCGGTAAAAGGACTCCTTTTTCGACTCATGATACATTTAAAATTAAATTAAAAGGTATGAAATCTAAGAATCATTTTGAATTTGAAGTGATTGGTTCTGATCGAATTTGTACTAATATACCGAAGTTATGTGATGAGAATATGTATCAGATTCTTAAGAGGAGGGGTATAGAAATTACTAATTATTCGAAAGTTGAAGACGAAAATTCGAAGGAAATCCAGGTATTATTGGGATCAGATGCCTGGGCTCAAATTGTAACATCGGAAGTGGTTTCAATTGAAAAGGATTATTGGCAGTTCGGACCACTTTAGGATGGACTATTATTGGTTGCAGTAACGGCACAGCTACTATGTCCTACAATTTGCTCGTTTCTATGACTTGTGCTTCCGAAATATCAAACTTTTGGAAGTTAAGAGACCATAGGCATATTAGATCCTGCAGAAAGAAATAAACAAGAAGAAAAGGATAAAGAAGTTGTGAATTTCTTTGAGAATACGACGAAACGAAACAAAGATACAGGTCGTTACATAATACGCTTGCCATGGATTAACAGTTATCCTTGTTTAGACTCCAATCCTGAGGCCGCTGAAAAAAAATTACAGAATACATCGAAGAGATTGAGAAAACTAAACAAATTCGAAGAATATGACGATGTAATTCAAGATTGGTTGAAAAAGGGAGTAGTTGAAATTGTGCCAGAAACAAACATTAATGAATTGCTTCATTACTTGCCACACCGAGCTGTGTTCAAAGAATGTAGCACAACTAAACTCAGACCGGTATTTGATGCCTCGAATAAAGATGGGAATGGAAATTCTTTAAATGACTGTCTTGAAATTGGCCCTAATTTATTAGATTTGATTCCGATAGTTTTCACTAATTTTAGAATTTACCCAATTGCACTATCGGCTGATATAGAAAAGGCCTTCTTACAAATTGAAGTTGATCAGGTAGATAGAAATTTTCTCCGTTTCCTGTGGTGGGAAAGGGACAAAATCATAGTTTTAAGGGGACAGTGAACCTTCAAACCTAACTTTTTTTGTTTTCAATGGATTTGCTTGAAATTCGAATATGTGATTAGTACCATAGATATGTAAAAGTGGTTAAAATTTAATCATGAAATATTAATAATTTATGAGTTATGAATTATTAATATCAAAAATTGGCTAAATTAAAAATGTTTCATGCGCATTTCTTTTGCATATAATATGGTAATTTTTATTTTAAGGCAACCTTATAGAACTGACAATGAAACTTATTGCTTATTTTAAGCATTCATTAAAAATATAAAGTGAAAAAATAATAACAGGGAAAACACCCTTTTTATTACGCAAAATACCTCTAAATCATCTTTTCAAGTACAAAATTTAGAAATTCTGAGCTACGAAGCATAATTATTTTCAATAAGATTTATTTGATATACAGTTAAGTATATAAAACTTAAATTTCAAAGCAATAGGATAATTAGAAATGCACCTGGAGCAGTTTGAATATTCGTATGACATTAAATTTTTTATTTTAAGAAAAACACATTTAAAGTTATTGCTATTAGTAACCACATAATATCTAAATTAAATACAAACGCCTATAACTAGAAAAGTAATCACAGAAATTAAAAATTATTTTTGCAACACATTCCTACTCGTCCGTAGTTTCACAATTCAATAAAATAAAAAAAATCGAATTTCTGGGCAAATTTCACAATTTTGAAAGTCCACTGTCCCCTTAAGCCATTGCAGAGTAGTTTTTGGTGTTTGCAGTAGTCCATTCTTACTACCAGCTTGCTTAAAGAATTTGCTAGAAAACCCACCGGAAAATTTATGTGAGATCGCTGATAGGCTAAAAGGTACCTTTTGGATAATTGCCTTACTGATGTTTCTCAGGACAGGGAAATAGAACCATTCATTAAAGAAGCTACAGATTTAATGTCATCGGCTGGTTTCAACCTTAGAGGCTGGATAAGTAGATTAGATTCAGAGAAGTGTGCAGACAATATTTTGGGTCTTCAGTGGTATCGACCATCAGATGAAATAGGATGTCGCTTAACATCTTTAAATGAGACTTCCACCAGACGAATGCTACTTTCAAGCATTCAGAAAATATTCGACCCGATTGGATTCTCCGCACCCACGTTACTTATTCCAAAAGCAATTTTGCAGAAATCATGGAAATTGAAATCTGACTGGAATGAGGAGCTACCTAAAGATATGCAAAAGGAATTTAGCAGATGGCTAAAAGAAATACATCATTTAAATGACTGCCGAATAGCAAGAAGAATTTTTATTAATTCTACCAGTACCATACACGTGTTTTGTGATGCATCCAAACTTGCATATGGCGCCTGCATATTTTTGAGAACAGAAGAAAATGAAGAAGTGCATTTAAACCTCATCTTAAATCACGAGCGAAATCACGAGTTACACCTTTAAAAGAAATTACTTTGCCACGGCTCGAACTGATAGCAGTACTTCTGGGTGTTAGGACGTACCAACTAGCCATTAAATGCTTAAACAGAACAAACTTAAAAACCTACTTTTGGTCTGATTCGTCTGTTGTCTTAGCATGGTTGAAAAAGCGAAACAGTTGGTCCGTGTTCGTGGAAAACAGGGTAAAGGAGATCCAAGATTACAGTAAAACTGGATGCTGGAAGCACGTACCAGGTATCATAAATCCTGCGGATTTATTGTCGAGAGGGTGTTTCCCATTGCAAAATTTTTAAAATCGCAATGGTGGACAGGACCAACATTTCTTAGAGGTTCCCTGAAATTTAGCCATCAAATCATCCTGTTCCTGCTACAGAGGAGATTAACAAAGAAAGGCGCAGAACAACTGTGTCAGCGAATACTTCGGTAAATGAGACAATCATTTCTGGACTTGCTTTAAGGTTTTCTAAATATACTATGATAGTAAGAACAATAGCGTGGATAATGCGCTATCGATACAAAATAATAGGAAGATCAATTTCTCCTGAGATCACGTCAGAAGAATCTTTGCACGCTGAACAAATACTTTTCCGATGCATACAAAGTGAATGCTTTTCAGATGAAGTTTCCAGAGCATCTTTAAAGAGTTTAAACATCTTCATAGGCGATAATGGGCTGCTAAGAATAAAATCGAGATTGACAGAAGGAGAAGAAACCGATGAATATAAGAATCCAATTGTTCTTCCTTCGAGACATCTCATAATACAGAGAATGATTAAACAACTAAATATTATTCATAAACATGCGGGGATATTGACTCTTCTTACATATTTACGTGAAAAGGTTTGGATACTGCTGGGTAGAAGAACTGTTAGATCTGTTGTTCGAAAATGCATTGTTTGCAGAAGAAATCAAGCTAAAGCGCTTGAAGTTCCATTTCCCCCTCTGCCGGCAGATAGAACAAGAATATCTGCTACTTTTCAAGTAACAGGTATTGACTTAGCTGGACCCCTTTTTACGAAGTCAAAGGAAAAATGTTGGATAGTCATTTTTACCTGTGCGGTGTACAGGGCAGTACACCTAGAACTGATTCAATCCTTAAGCACATACGCATTCATACAAGCTCTCCGAAGATTCACGGCCAGAAGAGGAAGAGTATCTGTCATTTATTTAGACAACGGAACTAATTTCGTTGGAGTAAACAAAGCCCTAACGCAGTTAGATTGGGATAAAATTCAACAGGAATGTAGTTTAAAATGCATAAAATGGAAGTTTAATCCACCTACAGCTCCATGGTGGGGAGGCTATTGGGAACGTTTGATTAGAATTTTGAAAGATTTGCTTAGAAAAAACTTAGGCCGTGCTTCCTTAAATTATGAAGAGCTAGTTACCTTAATCTGTGAATGTGAATCTTTGATGAATAATCGTCCTCTAACATACGTTTCTGAAGATTCAGATGAATTTGGTATGCTTAAGCCCTCGATGTTTCCACAGAGTCTTGCTGGAAATGACACTGAAGATTTGGACCAGCTGGAATTGATTAGTCTATCAAAAAGGTGGAATTATTTGCAGAAAGTGAGGGAAGACCTTAGACTGAGATTTAAGAAAGAATATCTAGGTTTTCTTCGTTCAAACAAGAAAATTAATGTAGACAATATACAGTTGGGAGACATTGCACTTGTTGGCAGCGACAACAAAAGGAGATTAGACTGGGATCTTGCCAAAGTGATAGAGATATTCCCTGGTAAGGCTTCCATTAGTCGTCTAGTTCATGCGAAAACTGCTAAAGGTAACATTCTGAGGCCTGTGCAAAGATGATATCAACTTGAAATAAATAGTGGGGATATAACTGAAATGACTGATATGCCTTCAACAGCAGATAATGCTGAACTGTTTACTAAAGACCATTGCATATAGACAGATAGAAAAGAACAGAAAACAACTCGATATGGTCGTATAACCAAGCCAATAAACCGACTTAATCTGTGAAATCATTTTAAGATTTTAACTAATTTGAAGTGCATTATAAATGTTCGAAGTATTTTGTTTTAAAAGTTACCACTTTTAAAAGGTGGGGAGAATGTTGGAAATCACATGTTACCTCCATGGTGCTACCGTTTTCTTTTGTCATGTAATTTGTATTTCACTGAGTGGCTTCAAGAATGTTTTTGTATATGTGTATATAAGCAGTTCGAAAATTAGCCACTTTTAATTTTGTGTTATGTTAAAACACTCTGAATTCCGTAGTAATAAATATTTTAATGTACTAGTAAGTTGGAGTTTTACTTTAACTGATCCGATTTACATTAACAAGGATATCTTCCTCGAATGAAATTCTAGATGGTTATACATAAAATTCGAAAACTGAAAAATGAATAACAGATTCAGCATCCATTACTCAAAAATCCAAATATTTTAAGCGCCAACATGACGTCCAAAATGAAAAGTGCAAAATGGAAACATGAATGGACATTTCCATTGACGTCCCAAATAGAAAATTGGGATATCACCTCACTTATTACTATTGAATTAATGATTTTTTATATTATTTACTGTTCAGTTGGAGTTGAATAAGTGTAACAAAAATATATACATATCATTGTTCATCAGAGGCAGGGAAATTTAAAGACTTCATTCAAAATGACAGCGACGCTAAACAACCACTGATTTTCCACATCGGCGGCTGAATTTATGATACCCTATTTTAATATGATCGTTCTATACACCAAAACTTTGCGTCATGCCTGAAATTATTGAAAATATTGTATAATTTACTCTCAGGTTATGTGTGCAGGGTGAAGATGCAACAAAAATGAATTTTTACGTTTTAACATCTGTACTAAGATATCCTATAACGTGTACGAATGCTTCAAAATCTACGAAACAATTCTGATCTCACGCATTTTGGATAAGGGATTCTCAGACCCATATCCAACATACGACTTTTGACTCAGTAAGAACATCCTATGTAATTGACTAAAATACTTTATGGTGTTCTTAAGATTCCAGCTACTAAAGCTTGAATACATGCACGTCGGGCGCGGTGGCCCAGTTGGCAAGAGCAGCGGGCCAGTGATCTGAACGTCCCTAGTTCGATGCTCGTCGCTGCAAATCCACCGCCGTGTTCACTAATGGTGGCCGGGACACGTAAAATAGGACGTGGCTGCAATGTCCTCAAAGTTCTCAAATTTAATACTGGAGGTGCGGGGTCAAGTGTTCCGGTCTCGTCACTTGACTTCATTTAGCCAAGTCATTTAGCCAAGGTCATTTAGCCAAGTCGGACTCCGACCCCCGTGGTGCAAAATCAAAACAGGAGCCGCCCCTATCAGCCCATTAGCCTATTAGGACCCGGTGAATTGAACCTCCAACCAGGGGGCAATAGCAGCAGCAGCAACAACATGGTGTTCTTAAGATTTCAACTACTAAAGCTCGAGTGCATGTACATCTATTTTTTATTAACTAAAAGAAGAAATTATATTTTCCAGTAGTTTCTGATATCTGAAACTTTTGTCACCCAAATCACATGCTGCTGGAAAATTTTTTTATCAAGCAGCTCGAGGCCATTTTCTGTAAAATCTCTTAGCACCCTGCTTTTGATGATTGAGCCATCGTTTTAGCGCTTTTATAATATACACATTTAATTCGTCTTAAAAAAATAAACAGTTTGAAATTCTGCCAGGTGCACACCGACAATTTAAAATAACTAGTGGCGAAAAATCAAAAATACTACAAAAATTCTCATTTCGAACGAAAGTGGCAGTGGTAAGTGTTAAGGTTACTCAAGATCCGTCCTTCTATTGAACAGAGAGGAAACTGAAAACAACCTATTCCACTAAGGGCAGATAAACGGGGAAAGCGTTTAAAATAGAACCATACTAATGCACTTTCTTTTCGGATGAAAGGAAAAATAAGAGATGCGTCTAATATGACCCTTCCAGTTATCAAAACAGTAAACAACTAAGTAAATACGCCCGCTCTTAAAATGAATGAGGAAGAAGTCGGTGATTTCTATTTCAACATAAGGAGAAAAGTCAGCAGCAACTGTAATAACTAGAAGCTGCCTTGGTAGGATCCATTCGTAGAATTATGCGCAAATATCATGAAACCTTTAACAAGAAAAGTATTAAGTGGTACTATTTTAATGAATTTTATTTTTATAATTATGGCATTTGGTGACGGTAAACTGCACTGTAGAATCAGGGAATTTTCACGAATATGACCCTACATTAAAAGAGCATATTTTTTAGTTTTCAACCTATCGTAACTTGCAACAGATCTTAAACCCAGACACTAAGGCGGCAAACTATTATCACAGATTTACTAAAACTAGACTATCGCAATTTTTGGAACGAAATTTATGTGAAACGGAAAAGTTTTAAACTCGCGTGATAAGATTTTGTGTTATGAGTTGTGTAAAAAAGTATACTTCTATCTTAAAATATCTTTCAGTTAACAATGAAACAATCAACCCAATTTTTCATTTTTTTTTTTTTTTAACAACGCGGGAAGCTTGGGATGAAGCCTCCGCGAGAGACGTTAGTTACTTACAATACAATGGGTTACTAGGGTGGCCCAAAAAAATTAACTTTCGAAATATATTGCTCCACAAGGTTAATTTTATTATTTTACATGTAAATAAAGCGCACAATTTTTTTTTCTCCAAAATAATAATAATAGCAGGTCGCTCAAATTCAAACCTTAAAATTTCAGAACAACAAAGATTTCTTGGAAGTAGTGGGAAAGCTCTTTTGGTGGTTTGCTACTAGACGAAGCAGGAATTGTTTTTGTTCTTCGTCTTTTGTCAGGGTTTCATTATATTTTTGTATTAGGCTTATAGCTCTTTCAGCATTGTCATTTACAACTTTCATTTTTAAGCATCTTTCTCGAAAGTCACAAAAGCAAGGATCACTTTCCTACTGAGATGGTGATTTTTCTATGAAAGCTTGTGATTTAATTTTACCTCCTTTAACCATGGCATCAAAGAATTTCTTTGTCTTTTCAGTCACAAGTTCTTCGATCTTTACATTTTGCTCTTCATTTTTTAGTTCCAGTCGATAATCACGGGTAGGTTTTGGTGGACTATCAAGATTTCGTATCATTTTCATTTTTGTGTCAATACTGACTCTTATCAAAAAAAGCTAATGCTATTAAGTGCTCAGATAAATACCATAGGCGTATGGAAAATGACGGTAATGCTATATTTGCTAGAAAAGGATTTGGATATTTCTTCAGGTCCTTTAAAAACTGAATATCATTGTAAGGAGCTTAATAACATGCAGTGCTTCATTCTAATATTTAAAATATATTAGTCTCACAAAAAGGCTCAATTCTGTAATTTTACCAGATTCTTCAGATGACAGCTTAAATTGTTCTCGAAAAAGGAATATTTTTAGTACATAAATACCTTTAGCCATCCATCGAGCATGATGTGTGGGTACAGGAGCACGAAACGACTGATTATTATTACCTCCTCCAAGAAAAATTAATGATAATTGCATAAACTCTTTATAGTCATCCCTTATAGTTGGAGATTTAAGTGCTTTTGATAGAAATGTTAACATATATTCTATCAGTTTAGTAAAGTTTACATTGCCAAATAGTTCCTTATTTGCTGGATTATTAGCAGATTTATCTATTTCCGGCCATACATTCTTAAAATGCTTAAATATTACAGTCTCTGGACCTTCAGATGAGCCGAATATAACAGAAAACACACTGGATAGTACAATCTCCATTATATGGTGACGACATGGAACCCAAATAAGATCTGTCCCTAAATATTTTTGAATTCTGATGCATGCACCTTTGTGTAAACCAGTATTAGCGGTTGTGGTATCGAACACCAGTCTTTTAATTTGAGATATAATATTCCATTTCTGAACTGTCTCAATACATGCTTTTACTTGTAATTCTCTAGTTCCTCTTTCAATCTTCGGAATTTCAAGGAGCTTCTCTTGACCATTTCCTGAAACAATAACGGCAACTTGATCAACTTTTGTTTTTAATCCATCAATATCTGGTAACATCTTACCATCCCAGTGTAATAATAGAGGTTCGTCTAAAGAATTTTTTTTCTGTTTCTGCAGCTTGTTGCCTCCCTTTTCTTCTATGTCTCCTTATTGAACTTCGAGAATGGGTTTTTGGAGAAATATCGTTCCCAAGTGCACGGGCAACAGCTCCAGCCACGAATACAGCTTTCGGATCAGAAATATTAACACGATCTAGTACACCTACAACTTCAGGAGACTTAAATATATTTTTTACATATTTCTTTTCAGCAGCTTCGGGAACTGTAGTTGTAGTATTGAGATCGGATTGGGATGTAGATGACAGCGGCAGGTATTCTTCTTCACTTTCAAATTCTATCGAATGTGAAGGTTCTGAGTCTGATAATTCGGACATGATTTTTTCTACCCTAATTTGTAATTTTGCTTCTCTTTCTTCATATCGTTCTTTCATTAACTCTTTATTATCTTCCCGTTTTCTGTTTCTTATTTCTTTTTGTGTAGTTTTCATGTCAACTCATAGAACAATAAAAAACATCTTTCTGCTTTTGAAAGAATTCTCCGTCTTCTTTGTTGCTTATTTGGCTGATGGCATCCCTGGTAGATATATCAAATAACTTTTCTAATGTAGACTTCAAAATGTTTTCTTTAAGTCTATCTTTTCCTGAATTTCTATTTTTTTTCTTTTTTAGGCCTAGATATTCTTCATATAGTTTAAGTTTCCTGATGGACGAGTCTATCCGCTGAGTGGGTATTCTAGTCCTTTGTCATATTTCGCACAAATGTTGAGCGACCTCTTAATATTATCGGATTGACCTGAAATTTCATTTACGTACATTTTGAATACAGAGGAACAAAATACGGCTTGTGGAAGGAAGATTCTTGCACTTTTATTTTCAAACATTATGTCATGGACCACCCTAATGGGGCACCATATACAGGTGAAACAACACCACCGCCTGATTACCAGATTGCTTGATCTTGTGTAAACAGTATATTTAAAAATAATCAAAGGCAATGAAAATTTAGGTGTTCCGCAAGGTTTTCCTTTTTTTCTTTCTTTAGATAAATTCTCGATTTATCCGCATGAGGTAGATGAGTTAAGCTATTTGTAGAAAGTAGGAATTCTTTGCTTTGGCTAAAAAAGTATAAATTCTTCGTTTATCGCAAATCCTCAGCGTTCCCTTTAAACTTACTCACCTCTAATTAATCTGTTAAAACATCGCGGTTGCGAACAAAATTTTTATTTTCTGAATACTACCCACACACATAAAAACCATATCACAAAAATAAATTACGCCTCAACATGTGATTGCTCTCAATTTGCAATGACTCTCTTTCTTTTAATATAACTGCAGACACCAACATTTGATTAAGCACTCAAATAAATTACAGTCAGTCGCAAATAAAAACAAACACATCGTTGTTTATTCGTCATAAATATTAAGCAGCCTTATCAGTTTCTTTCATTTCAGCTAATTGGAAATAAGAGATAAAAGTTTATTTCCATGCAAAAGAAAGGTTACTCAAGGTCTAGATCAAGTTTTTGTTAAGAGGCTGAAGATTGAGAAAAAGTAGCTAGATATGGATTTTAAAAAATGCAATGATTACCTTATCACAGGGAAAACTTAAAAACGGCATTAGAAAACACTAAAGAATAAAATTTCAGATCTCTCTCAAATCAATTGTGACTTTATACTACTTTTAAGAATTAACAAACATGTTGCGCTGAATCATAGCCCTGAAAAAGGGTTCAAAAGCAATTCTCTCAGAGAAAAAATATCAAACCCTCAAGCTTAATCGCCTCTTCTAAATATGATCCCCTTTTTTATCTAAAGTTGCGTTAAGTGCGAGATGCGTATTTCATACACACCCATCTAACTTGACAGTCAAATAACGCTAGCTTTTAAAAGCAGTGTCACGAGTATGTTTCAAAGTTATGAACAAATGGAAGGGAAAAAAAAGGGTGTGTATATATATATATAAGTGACGTAGCCTCCTTCATACCAAAGAAAGAGCTAAAAGCAAGAAAATGGGCCGGGGGAATCTTATCACTTCGCTTACGAATATACACACTTATGTATGCATTTTACATGTTATAGTATAGGAATATGGAAGAAATGGACAAACTAGTCGATACATCATGTGTGAGTGTATGACTACGTCCAGTTTGTTGTGTGTGCACAGGTTACAACAACAACAAAAAAAGCGCACAGCAGCTAATTTTAAGAATATAAGTATGTGAGAATTATTTACTGGCAGGAAAGGCCGATAGGAACTTATAAGGGGACAAAAATAAAGATCGAAAAAAAGATTTTAGCCCGAAAAAAATAACTTTGGGCATATTTTAATTAGTGTTCACATTTGTTAATTGCTTCACAGCTCGACAAAACTGCCATAAGTTAATAGAGTTTAAGCGTGAATCCTAGAGTACCTAAACTTTATTTTTTTCGTCTAGACGATGACCAAATGGCTACTATGTATAAGTAAGTCACTTATACACTCGGTGTATAAGTCTGTGGGTTCGAGTCTCACTGTTCGCATGTATGTTAATAGCCGTTTAGAATCAACATTAAACTGTCAGTTCCGGTCTAATTAGCCCCGTGTAGCAAAAGATGATTGTATCACTCAACTAACCAACCAACTGCACCCTTTTAACACATTTGCTATTAATTTACCAGGATGCCTCTAAACTGGTACAGTAACAGTGTATTTTTCTAGTGTCTCTATGCGACTTAGAACACTGCCCCTCGCACGTGTTTTAATTGCAGCAACAATAACAATAAACATAGACCATAGCCTACCTTTCCAAAACAAATACAATTATAACGGCCGGATGATGGCCGAATGACTAGGGCGCTGGCCATTGGTACTCGAGTCTGTGGGTTCGATTCAGTCTTGGAATGGACGCTTGTAGCCGTTTGTTATCGACTTTAAGCACTAGGTCCCGGTTTAGCCCTCGCGTGGCAAAAAGTTGACCGTAGCGTGCCAAACCAAACCAAAACAATTATAACTTATACTGACACCGATGAAAATACTGGAACGTTCTTTTCTCTTAACACATGATTCTCCCCGCACTCCACCCACCCACCCCAAAAAAATTAAAATTAATCATGGTTTTTATCAAGTTTAATTAAATAAAGTTCAGGGACGTTTGATGCTAAACACCAACCTTATAGCCCCCTAAAACAAGTAATTCTATAAATTTCAGGCGTAAAAATTAAATATTGAACGCATTTTTGAAGCTTGTCAGGCCAGTAATCTATTCATCGAAAAGAAAATTGCATCCTCTATCTCTTCGATATTCTCCCTCTGTTAAAAACCTTGCAATTCATTCAATTTTTGGCTAGTCCTACCATGGAGACTCGCTCTACAGCTATTCAGTGTTTCAGAAAAGATATTACGAGTTGTCTTTATAATGTACCGAGAGCGAGTAGGTTTCCCGGCATATCTCTTCTGTTTATTGTTGAATTAAATTGTTACTGTTATCAGAAATGTGATTGTGTCCTTGAAGGAAGAGTGTCTTCAAAAATTCCTCGACGGCCGTGCCACGTAGACAAGTGTGTATATATACTATATACAGAGGCTGTTCACACATTTTTTAGACGATGTATATTGTATTCACAAAACTAAATTACATAAAATTCTTGTGTTTTAAATGTTCTATTTGACATCCCTTATTCTGAACTATCTTTCGACACCGCAATTTCCAGAATAATAATGACTTTTGAAGTGTCAGAAGAGGTATTCTATCCCATTCCTCCTGAACAGCTTTCCAGAGTCCTGTAAGGGTTTTGGGACGACGTTTGGATAATGCAGATTTTAAAAGTCCGAAAGCACAAAAATCCATAGGTGATACATCGGGAGATTTAGTAGGGATATCAGTGAAGAGTATGGCCTTGATACCAGTTTTTTGTTACATTTCTTTTAGGAAATTTACAGGGGATTTTTATGTGTGACTGCTTGCTTTGTCCTGATGGAGTCTCACAGATTCATGGCACTGCGGGTAAAGCGATGGTATTTCATTCAGAAAAATTTGCGATAAAATATATTTCTGATAGTATTTGGAGTTAATCTTGACATTTTTTTCCATTCTCTTTATTTTTAACTTTCCATTATAAGAAAAACCAGCAACAATCATGAATCCCTTAGAAAAACTTTCTTTCGATTCTTTGAACCATGTACTTAAATTTTTTTCTCCCCTTATATGATAATAAATGGCTCTTTTTTTGTTGCAATCATTTAAATACACCCATGATTCATCTATTGTGACAATTGTTTTCCATTTTTCTTTGGATAAGTGTTTCTCATATAGAATTCTGCAGCGTGTCCTGCGTTCAGTGATATGATTTGGAAGAAGACGATGGACATTGCGTTTTTTCGCTTTCTTAAAATTTAAATCAACGTTTATCATTTTGTTTACAGTGGACACCGAGCATTTCAATGATTTTGCAACTGTCCTTTGACTAGGGGGATTTTCTTTTAACATTAAACAACGTACCTTTGCAATAGTCGAAGATGTCCGTTTTTTCCTTGGATACTTGTTTGGAATTTTTGTCCCACTTGAGGCTCCAATTTGACGCTTTTTTCCTTTCTTGTTGACGATATTACCTATCGACGCTTTAGATATCACAAAACCATGACTCTCACATCGTTTTTGGATAACGGAGTATGCATATTTCTCTTCGGAAAGAGCATAAATGTAGCCTTCGAACCACTGCTTTGTTAAAAACGCCATTTTGAATAAAAACAAAACTTTCAAGCCGCAGACGATAATTTTGACTTTTAAAAACATAGTACAATTGCAATTATTCCTTTTGCAGCAAACGAATTTTTATTCCCGCTTACCAAAATCGTCTAAAAAATGTGCGAACAGCCTCTGTATATATATATATATATATATATATATATATATATACAGTGGTACCTCCGAAAAGCCACAGTCACGGGACCAAAAGTTTTGTCCGTTATTAGGAGGTGTCCGCTACTGGGGAGAACAACCTTTATATAAAAAATTTTTGCACTTCTGTTTGACATTTGATTGAAAATTACGGGTGATATTTTAATTAAAAAGGAAAAATTAATTAGGTAAGAAACCTTCGGGTGTAGACGGCGGCGATATTACTTATACTTACTACTTTACCTTTTAACTGTGGCTGATCCTTTTATTTTGCATTAAATAATCCCAAAATACAATGTATTGGAGCTAAATTATTTTATTTACTACTGAAAAAATTTGTTAACAAAGTTTGATTTATCTTTTTACACAGCAAACCTGTTTTTCAAGGTAAATCTTCATAAGATTTAGCTTTGCTCGTCCCTCCGAATCTTCATTGTTCAGAAAGAACTGTTTTAATCGTTCGCTGAATTTCAGTACTTCCGAATAATCTTTGATTTTCAGTCTTCCATTGGGAATTCCTCATCATCATCCTCAGAAAGGGCCAGTGCTTCAGTGGTGTCCCGATGAATGAAATTGGAAACATGCAGGTTTTCTTCTTCAATGGATAAATCGTCGTCGATCTTGACATACTCTTCAACGCTGACATTTGAATCCAAATTGGCTACTAGATCCACAAGTTCTTTTCGTTTTTTCAGTAGTACTGTCAGTTGCCACTTCGCTTGTACTCAAAAATCCAGCCTTCTTAAAACATTTTAGAACGCACTCAGGTTCCACCTTTTTAAGGATTGACGTAGTCCAGGAAATTGCATCAAAAACAGATACCGATTTTGCCAACTCTTCGCTGGATTTGCAGGAGATAATCCGTGAAAGCATATGTCTCAGAAGCAGCTTTCTGTATCGTACTTTAAAACTGCGGATAATTCCCTGATCAAGTGGCTGTAGCATCGAACTGGTGTTAGGAGGCAAGAAAATTAAATTAACACTTTTGAGCTTTAAATCATCAGGATGGGAAGTAGCATTGTCCATGAATGGAATGATTTTTCTCTTTTGTTTTTTCATTTTGTTATCTAACTCCTCCAGCTAATCGCTCATTATCTCAGCGGTCATACACGCTTTCTTATTTGACTTCCACGAAACACTAAGTTTTCGTACATCAATGTTCTAGAAACATCCAGGCTTCTAAGGAAACATCTAAGCTTTGTAAAGACGCATAAGCATATATTTTTAGCTTGCTTGTTAGAATAATTTTGAAATGTTTGCCAAAATAATTGAAAGTTTTTCAAAAATACATGTCCACTATTCGGAGTGTCTTCTATCCAGAGGGAATAACATGGATTCTCCTATATAAAAGGACTGGGACTCGTAAAAATGTACATTAATTAGAGGTGTCCGCTATTCAGGAGTGTCCGTTAAGGGAGGTACCACTGTATGCATATATATATATATATATATATATATATATATATATATATATATATATATATAAAAGAGCTTGTCTGTTTGTTTGTCCGCTATAGAATCATAGACTGTTTCACCCACCGGGACCAAATTCGACACAGTTAATGTTTTGGACCCGAGAAACTTGAATCAGGATAAACGAAATTTGGCGCTCAATTAGTTGTTTTTAATTATTTTTTTAATGTTTTTTGTGCCCGATAGAGGTGCGTCTACCCCTGTGGATTCCCCTCAACCAGCTGCGTTAAGAGGGGTGGTTTGAGGATGACGGAGGGGGGGGGGGTCAAATTCCAATGCGCGGGAGAAAGAGGGTTGGGAATGACCTTTGACTCTGGTTCCCCAGATAAACACAAATTTCCTGGCTCTGCTATGTGTTGCAGTAATGGGAAAGTACAATTGCCTACAATTCAAGAACCACCCGAGCCTTTCAGAACATTACTCACAGGTAATACATCTGATTCAAAAATTTCTTACAAAACATACAAGCTTAAGGAAAAAGGCTTCATGGGGAATCAAGCCTTACTTTGATTAAATAAAGGGGATAACGCATCTTGCACTTTACCTCTTGGGTGAAATGAAAAAAAGTGCGTTTTTAAGGGAAAAATAAATAATAAAGGCAAATGTAAATTATAAAACTTATTTCTTATTAAACAGGTAATTAAATCTAATTGAACAGTATCTAACAAATATAATTTAACAGTAAACTTATTCAATCCAAACGTGCGAATCACGCAACACGGTGTTATTAATTCTCAATAAAATCAGACGAAGGTTCGCAGGCTCAAAGTTTCTTTCTTTCTTATTGTTTGTATATCATTTCAGTAGAAACGCACTAAACGCATTCTGTCTGGCCAGGTGAACATGAAGAGCGGGAGTGCAGCGCCAGTATTTTTTTGATGGAATGCATGAAATATTTTATATCTATATATCTACCCGGGCAACGCCGGGCAATAATGCTAGTATATATATATATATATACAGTGGTACCTTGACTTACGAGTTTTTCGAGATACGAGCATTCTCTCGGTAGATTTTTTGCTTCGAGTTACGAGCTGAAATTCGGGTTACGAGCAAGCTTCAGATATCCCACCGCTAGTTTGAACAGCGAATGCCATGTTACGTGCTCATCAAATGAGAACACAAGAAGCATATAATATTTACAACCTTTATGTACAATTATTATACAATTGTATACATATTATTCTGAGACTACTATCCAGTCTCAAACTGAGAGATTAACATTGAACAATTACGAACCGGGGCAGCTTGCTCTGCCCAAACTTGAGTCGCCCTCTGAAACCGAACAGCGTCCAACCTCTGTCACAAGGAGATAGCTTCAATTCCCACCCCCACACTGGAACTCTCCATGGGGTCTAGGGGATGGGATGACCTTGGTCCTATGATCGCAAGCTCTCCACCTTCTACGGATTCTGAGAAAACGTTCTTCGGATTCTCAGAAAGAAGAATCTGGACATTATAGCCATAGTGAACGATGCAACAATCGCCAAGCTTCCATGTCTCACTCGTTCACTTTAAGAGAGTAGCTGGTAATAAAAGCGAAAGTGAGGAAAGCGGGGCGAAAAGGTTAAAAATCAACGAATAAGATTTAATTTTTCAGTTCAGCCTTTGTCCTTGACTTCCATCAGAATCTTCAAGTCGGATCTCCAAGGTAAATGTTGTACAATACACTTAATAAAACACATTTTTTGCAGTATATTCTATTGTATTGCGTTTTTATACAATGTTCGTCGTTTATAAACACATTTTTCTTATTTAAAAACATGCAACAAAAAATTACGGTGTTTTCGGGGAGCTCGGAACGAATTAATCGCATTTCCATTCATTTCAATGGGGAAAATTGATTTGAGATACGAGTATTTCGAGTTACGAGCTCCGTCATAGAACGAATTAAACTCGTAAGTCGAGGTACCACTGTGTGTGTATATATATATATATATATATATATATATATATATATATATATATATATATATATATATATATATCTTCAAACACACTGAGTATCAGATACTTAAGTGAATGAAGCTTTTTTTCTTGAATGCTCTTATACAGTGTTAAGTCTAACGGCAAATGATGTAATAATGTATACTGAGTGGTCAATTCCTTATGACCTTCTTCTCAGTACATCATTGGGCCACCTTTTGCTCTCAATGCTGCTGTGATTCTATACAGCATGGACTCTCATGGCCTGTTCACATAGAATCCGGAGCGGTACGTAGCGTCAGCGTTAAAAAATTTAAACAGTCACAGAGGTCAATTCATCGACCACGTGATACATCAAACCAGTCACAGGTGGTCATGTCAACAATCGAAGCCAACGTAGGTACACAATGCAACGCTTCAGGATGCAATGTGAACAGGCCTTTAGACCGTATCCGATGAATTACACTTTCCAGTTCCCTAAGATTTGATGCTTCTGGATCTCTGTCTGACGCCCTTTTCAATGTCATTGGGTCTCGTCATAATATATTTATAAGTATATTATAACGTTTTAAGTATATTATAACGAGAAGAGTCAACTTTTTCTTTCTCACTAGTATTAATTACTTTTTGGCAATTTAAGATGTATCATAACCATATGCATAGTTTTAACACGTAATAAAGGGTAAAAATAAAAGAGATAACCTATTACAATACTAAAAGTGAGCATGAATTTTCTTGAAGCAATTAAAACTTACAAATAACCACATAAACCATAGACAGAAAATGATAAATCACAGTAATGCAGTTTTGATTTCCGTTTGAAATAGAGATCTTGTTGAAATTAAACAGAAATTTTGTAGATTTTCTGAATCCATCCAAGAAATTTTTTATCGGTAAATGCATGATCTTCATAAAAAAAAATATAAATAAATAAATAAAACTAAGAAATAATACTCTTTTAACAGCCTCGATGAAAAATACATATGTACTTCAAACTCAGTTTCAGAAACAGGTTTCGTGTTCGCGATTTCAACAGCGCTTTCGTGATAACTTGGGCGACGAGAGGGGGGAAGAGGACGTAAGAAAAAAAAATCGGTACGTCCTCTTTAAGGGGGTGCATCAGTAGACCTCGCAGATCATACGTTTCAATGTTAATGAATTGCGAAATAAAACTTTGCATACCGGGTTCCCTAATGAATATTTTTGAATTCTGTTTTCGGAATCTGAAAGTAGACTTCGAAAATAAATGCGGGGCTTTGCTAATTCTTTTTTATTATTATTCAAAATATTTTTTAAATTAAGTTAAAGTTTCAAAATTCCAAAACGAGAGGCATCGCTTGCTAAAAAGCTCTGTAACAAAATAACTAATAATTTGAAAATTTGGAAAACAAGACGCAAATCTTGAAACTTCAGGCTTTTTTTAAAGATTTTTTTTTGCATTTTTTGTGTTAATAGGTAATTAGCATTCTAAGCAGTTATTTTGCATTTCCATCTGTAAAACGGGAGTTTTTGGCTTAAACTCCGCCTCCAAGAGCTTGGGGGGGGGGGGGGAAGATGGCTACTTTCCCCTTCAACGTTCCCCCTCTCTGTTCAGCTAGGCTGAAATTCTAGATCTGAAGGAGATAAGGAGTTATTTGCGGTTGTGCATTCATTTTATCTTTTGCTTGCGAGTGAGTTTCGAGATACGCCAAGTTCTGTGAATAACACTCCAGGCTTCACGCTGAAGGAATAGTACAGTAATACCCCAAGTTACGTGATAGGTGGGACCAACGAAAGATCGCGTAAGTCGGGGTACAACTTTGCATACAAATACATATAAATTTTGTCTGATCGGGACCAAGAAAGTACAAAAACACCAGTTTAAAGGAAAAATATTATATTAAAATTAAAATATTGTATTACATATTAATATTACACATATGTACAAGATATTTTAAAAAATTATATTGATGGTTTTAAAAAAATCTAATAAAGTAGTCTGCCATATTAACGTGTGTATATATATATATATATATATGTGTGTGTGTGTGTGTGTGTGTGTGATAATATTACTAACTATCTATAATCGCCCATTCTGTACTTCATCTCTGCCATGGTAACCCGTCTTGACGTAAACGCTCCGCCTTCCACATACTAACTTCCTCCGCCAATTCTGGCAACCTCTTTCACCTAATTCTATTTTTCGCGCTTTTTTAGAGAGACGCAGGCTGGCTCCGAACTGAGTAAGATGTGTTAATCTTTATGTTAAATAAACTTCAGTTATTTATGATTTGGAATTGCATTTAATTTCGGCCTCGAGTGTGTTTCTTCAAGAGATGACCATTCGGGTCATCACACCAGCTCGACAGGATCGAGAACCAAGTTTGGCGTTTGGATCAAGAAATCAACCTTTTTCACACCTGAGATTGCGACTGCGTTGTGAGAAATGAAGACGCCACTGCTCTACACTTTTTGATCTCGAATCCCGCATGCGTTCCTGAATTAACCAGCTTGAAATGACCAAAGCTAAAACGTTCCTCATCCAAAATCATGAAATCTACTACATCGAAGCAAGTAAAGATGCCCTTTTTCCAGTTCGTTCCAGTTTGATGGCGACTTTTGTTTCCCGCCTGACCTCACCATTGTTTCCCGTCTCGGACTGCGCCATCTTGTGATACACCCGTATTCAACTCTAAATATTCAAGAATGTGAAATTTTTTTCCATTATTGCCTTGATTTCTGCATGCACGCCGAACGCTGTGCAGATAATCAAAATAAGTTATATTTCAACACAAAGATCGCTGACAGAGTGTTTTTACTCTCAAAAATTTATTTTGTGTTTACAAAAATTGGTGTGTAAGCAGATCAGTAATTATATTATTTTTGTAATTTTATGGTATTGTAAAAGTGAAAACAAGATGACCACTTCCAAAGTAAATGTCGAACATGACGATTCTTTTAGAATCCCGAATGTTGAAAACGAAATTAACATTGCGCCCTTTGAGGAAGGCTTTATTGATATAGATTCGTGGTTATCTTGTTTTAATAAAAAATGTATTGAAGGGAATAGAGATGAACAGTGGAAATTACAAAATTTTTCACGTTTTGTAAAGGGTAACGCACTTAACGTGTATATACAGAATTGCTATAAAGTTAATAATTTTGCAGAATTAGTGACGGTATTAAAAGAAAATTTTTTTACCCCTACATTAACTACCTTTGGTGATTTTGCGGGGTTAAAATTTAAGGTAAACGATGACATAACAAAATATTTCAGGGAAAAATTAGAAATCGGAAAAAAGTTAAATTTAAGAAGTGAAATGATCATGGAGGGTTTAACTGATGGCCTCCCCGGAGAACTAAAATCATTAATGACCATTAATCCCCCTGCTGACCCAATTGCTTAGCTTAATCAAGCTCACAGACTGGTAAAAATAAGAGAATCCACAACCCAGTAATGACTCGCCCAGAGTCATTACTGGGTTAGAACTCCCTTTGTTAGAACTCCCCAAATTCAAAACAGAAATGATTACTTTAGGAATGATTCCCAAACTTGGAATAGGTCAGATGTACCAAGATATACAAATGATGTTAGAACTTATGCCCCGAGGCAAAATACTTACCAGAGACTTCATAATTTCTATCGATACCAAAGACCATCAAATCCTAACTATCGGAGCAATAACCCTAGATTTTCTAGCCATCATAATAATAACTCACCCACTTTGTCTCCCACTCCATGTAGAATATGTACAGAGAGAGGTATTCCAAATGCTTTTCATTGGCATCAAATTTGTCCATTCAGAATGGAAAGAGCTGATAATGAGAGGACTTCACCCCTTGCAATTGAACCACCCTCAGAGAATACTCCCAATTCCTGACTATTAAAGGTGTCCGGTTATTTGTCAAACAATAAAAATATAGACTGTGTAATAGACAGTGGCGCAACTGTGTCAGTGATATCCACCAGAACAGCTCGACAGTTAAATTTGAAAATAACCAGAATTAGAGGTATACAAGTTGTACAAACACAAGGCCATATTGTAATGAACAAAATCTGTAAGGTTAGGATGAAAATTGGCCAAATTATCAGAGATATTGTGTTATACGTAATTGACAATAACTTGGATTATGTAATATTAGGTCTAAATGAATGTAAAATTTATGAAATTGATATTGATTGTAAAAACCTAAAGGTAAAACAAAAATCTGTAATAATTAATCATGAAGGTAATATGCCAAAAGCAAATATGTCACTCCATATTCAATTCCAAGGTGGTCTGTTCAACAGCCAAAATAAGTCCAGTCCTCAACCTGAGTATTTTGTTCAAAATAACTATGAAGATGATAATGAGAATATAATTCTAAATGATACCATACCTAAAACAGTTGACTCTGTAACCAATGTTGTTTCTCAGAATCTTAATCGAAAAGAAAATAATTTAGAAAACTTGTTAATTAAAAATTCATCTGTATTTTCCAAAAGTAAATATGATGTTGGTTGTATTAATATTGAACCCCAAAGAATTAACTGAACATCTAACTTGCCTGCATCTCTAAGACCCTATAGAACTTCCTCTAAGGAAGAGGAGGAAATTAAATCACAAATTGATCAATTGTTGAAAGCAGGCATAATTAATGAAAGTTGCAGCGCATACAGTTCACCTGTGTGTGTGGTACTCAAACGTGAGGAGGGTAAGAAAACGAGATTGTGCATTGATTATCGAAAATTGAATTCACTTACTAAAACAGATGCAGAACCTTTGCCCAGAATTGATACTTTATTAGATAAATTGAGTAACGCCAAAATTTTTTCTACCCTTGACCTCAGATCTGGTTTCTGGCATATTCCCATTCACCCCGCAGATACTGAAAAGTTGGCTTTCAGTACAAACTTTGGGTTATTCGAGTGGCTAAGGCTCCCCTTTGGACTGAAAAATGCTCCAGCCATTTTTAACAGAACCATTAGGCGAATTTTAACAAAAAACAAAATTGATTTTGCATGTAGCTACTTTGATGACATAATTGTCTACTCTTCTTCTGAGAAAGAACATTTGGAACATTTAAGTATATTATTTGAAGTGTTTAAAAGAGAAAATATTAAATTAAACCAAGGGAAATGTGTGTTTGCTAAAGATCAGATAAAATTTCTAGGTTATGAAGTAAAAAATGGTAGAGTAATTCCTGATAATCATAATATTGAAACTATTAAAAAATTGAAAAATCCTAATAATACCAAAGAGTTACAAAGAGTTCTCGGTAGTGTAAATGTTTATCACCGATTCATTCCCAACTATGCCAAAATTAGAGCTCCTCTTTATAGATTACTGAAAAAGAATGTCGTGTGGCATTGAGATGAAACATGTCAACAAGCTTTTGACGAGTTGAAAGAAATCTTAATATCAAAACCAGTGTTACAGTTATACGATTCTAGTAAACCATGTCACCTCTATGTAGATGCCTCCCAAAGTGCTGTTGGAGCTGTTTTGAAGCAACCAGATCAAATTAATATTCTTCACCCTGTATCATACCATTCGAGAACTTTAAGAGATTATGAAAAGAATTACGCAATTACAGAATTGAAATGTTTAGCCATTGTTGACGGATTAGACAGATTTCATTATTATCTCCATGGGCAAAAATTTGTCATACATACTGATCATGCGGCACTTGTTTGGTTAAAAAATGTTAAAAATTTAAAAGGTAGATTATTCCGCTGGTCCCTTAAATTGAGCATGTATGACTACGAAATTAGGTATCAGAAGGGTTCTACTAACATTGAGGCGGATATGCTTTCAAGACATCCCGTTTCTCAACATCTCCAACACTGTGTACATTTACTAGATAGGAATGAAATTATTCAACAACAGAAAATTGACAATGTGTGTGGTAAAAATTATAAAGAAATTAATGACATGATGGTAATTAAGAAAAAGAACTTTTGTAAAATTGTAGTACCTTAAGATTAAATCCTTAAGATTAAAATTGTTAACTAATACCCATGAAAATTTCGGACATCCAGGAGTTCAAATTATGCTAAATTTAATTACCCCTCAATATTATTGGCCCCATATTAGTGAAGATATAGGAAACTTCGTGAAACATTGTCATACTTGTCAGCTAAATAAAAAGAAAAAACAGAAACGATTTGGATTCCTGCAGGAAGTGCCCTCAACTGACTAACCTTTTGAATGTTTATCTACTGATACTGTAGGAGGGTTTAATTATTACAACTCAACCAAAAAATATTTACATATAGTGATTGATCATGCAACCCGATATGTATGGGCATTTCCCTCAAAGAGTGTAACTTCAGAAACATATGCCAATTGTCTAAGTCAAATTTTTAATGTGCAAATTCCAGAGAAAGTGTTAAGCGTTAGAAACGCAGTTTTTACATCATCCAGATTCAAAAATTTTCTTAAAAACCATAATGTGAAACAACTTTTGACTTCTTCTCATCATCCTCAGACCAACGGAAAAGTGGAGAGGGTAAATCAATCCCTTGTAACCCGCCTAAAATGTAAGGTAAATGCTACTTCTAAAAAGGTTCCGTGGACAAAAGTGCTAGAGCAAGTTGTTACTGAATATTTTGGAATTTATTTGCGGGAATAATATTTCCAGTTTTTGTATAATATTTTATCGCCATAATTTCTTTTGCATTTCCTAATCTTCTGATCATTAATTTCATAATGTGATGAAAATTAGTAACGTCGCCTTCGTCAGTCGTTCAATCAGTAAATTCCAAAATTCTAATTCTCTTCTTAGTTTGTAGCAATCTTGAATTAATATTGCTCAAACTGCTTTCCTCATTCGATTCATAAATTCTTCTTCTTTTTCTTATATTCATGGGTTTCATTTTTATAGTTAAAAAAAACTTAATATTCCCGCAAAAAAATTAATTACTCTTACCAACATCACTATCAAACCAAATTGACATATTATCGTCTTTTTTATAGGTATGTGAACTCATTGTAACAACTGTATGAAATATTATTTATCTAAAACTTTGATTTTCTGCTTTAATTACAATTTTATTTAAATAATACTCACGCTGCAATCTATTAGTATAAGAAACACAAACCAAACAGTAGGACTTGTGAAAGAAAACCAAACAAAATCAGTGAAATTACTTCTCACCACTTCATCAGAACAATAATACCGTTATCTTGTTAACGATGTTGTTTTTAAGACACTTGCACTAGCTAATATCTTTTAAAGCAGGGGTTCTTAAACTTATGTAGTCCGAGGACCCCTTTTGAACAACTTCTTTTTTGCGGACCCCCTCCCAACCCTAGGGATTTTACGTCGTTCTTGAGACTTAATTTCTGGCTTAATAATCTCATAGGCACTACGTTATAATAAATATTGGTAAAAATATATCGCTGGTTATTTTAATAAATGGTCTTGAGCATTTATAGAGATGAACATTTTTATTAGGATATAAAATAAAAACCATAAAATTAATCAAAATAGTAGTAAAAAGAATTAAAAAAGTTACAAATCATAATACATTAAACTCATACAAACATTTCTTGGTCAAATATTGGTCTAAATAGATCTTATTATATGTTTTCTGTAAATAATTTGTACTTAATGAGATGGGTACAGTTGTTTTCTTGAAACCAGATCCACAATGTCGGGCTCTATGTTGAAAAGTTTTATTCTAAGGTCTGCTTCTACATTGAGTTTGTTTCTATACTTTGATTTCATGCATAACAGTACCGAAAAAGTCTGTTCACATAAATATGTTGTGCAGAACGGAATCAGATGTTGGAGTGCTTTATATGCAAGTGCAGGGTAATCAGATCTGAGAAGTAACTAAAGGTTTGTGAGTTTAGTTTTGTTGAATTGTAGTTTCAAACACTTATCGCATGATAATTCCACGAGAATATCTTGTTCAAGTATAGATAAATGTTTGGCATTAGTAACTTCCATGTTGAATAGTTCTCTAATCCAGTTAATGTCAGAATCAGGACTGGAAAAATAATTCCTAAAGCTGATTTTAGAGCCATTAAATGTCCAACAAAAATATGCCGTTTTTCATTAGGCAGCTTTTTATTGGAAGTTTCTATAAAATCGTGAGTGTTGGAAAAGACTCATACACACAGTTGTGAATGCGTTTTGACCACAAGTTGATTGTTTACAAATGACGTCGGAGTTTGGCGGGTTTCATACTTTCGTTTGATATACTTTCGCAACGTAGACAGGTCTTTCCACATCTTTATTGCATATATAAGATAATCCAAATGATAAATACTCATCCCGATATTTTTAAATTTTACGTTTCTTGATGGATTTCAAGGTTGATGCTCCATTATCTAACTCGCTTTCATCTATATTTTGTTTCAGTGTGAATCCAATTTTTAGCCAACGATCCACCTGAGTCGCCAGTCTATTTATAGCTACGTGTTCCCACGCCGCGCAAGTCACAACAATGCAAAAAATTGCTTTATTTTATTTATTTTTACGTATTTGCAGTTGAATAAAAATAATAAATTTTTTACTAATTATTGTTTACTTATGTTAAAAACTAGTTAAGTAACAACAAATGCAAAAGTCTCGACCATGTAGGATTTTTATTAAATGAGATATTTGATTAAAAGTGAAAAGTTGGGGGATGTAAAGTTAATGTCAAAATTGTTTCGCGGACCCCCAGGGGTCCGCGGACGACAGTTTAAGAACCTATGTGCTAAAGCATAGTGTTCACTGAAGTCATAATAATCAATAATAATTGCAGTAAGTAAGTTGTTTTAATTATAATTATTAGGAATGAACTTATTCCACTTTCAATAAAAAATATTTTTGCGATAACATTTTATAGCCAAAATTCTTTTGTTTACTTTATGAAAAAATTGTATTCCATTGAATGTATGATTATAAATATGAAGAGAAGGCGTCTATATCTTACTAAAATTACCGTTAACCCACTTTTTTTTTAAAGTGGCCTTATACCTCTTTCAAAAATAACAGCTCATATATATATATATATATATATATATATATATATATATATATGTGTGTGTGTACGGTGAAACTCCTCTAAGGCGGCCAGTGATACCGCTCCAACATTATTCGCCCCGAATTCGCAACGAATACACGCGGTTGATTCTGGAAAATAGTAGTGTGCAGTAGCAGTGTACTCATCGTAAAATTTATAAAAAGACAAACACTCTTTGAGACTCTCTTGCCTACTTCAGGATAAAATTCCTTCAAGTTTTCCTTCAAGATTTGCTACAGACCGTTGACCTATTGTGTCACGGCTATATGTATGTATGTATGCATGCATGCGTGTGTGTGTGTGTTTAGTTAATTTAAAAACCGAAAGATTTTCAGCTATCTTCTTCGTGTGTTTTTTAAAAGTAATTTTCCTTAAAATATATCTTGTTTATCAGTAGAATTCAAATACATTATAATAAGCTTAGTGGTATAATATTTTCGTTATTATTGGGCAATTATCCTTAAACATTTTAAATTTGTGTTGTGAAAACATAGCAATCACTTAACCTTTAAATATCGAAAGAAAAGTTCTTGGGAGAAAAAAAAATCTGTGAGAATAATTCCAGAAATTTTACAACCTATTATGAGATGAGAGCTGCCTTACTTAGCTCTTTTTCAAAACTAACAGTAGTAATCGTGCTTTGAAAGTTGAAAGAACTCATACGACTGCAATCCACGACTCGTCTATGTCGCGTTCTAATTATCTCTACCCCCTGTAGTTTTCCAACTACCCCTATTCTCAAATTCTTACAACAGTTCTTTCCCACTCTAGCATGTGTTGTCATGGTACAAACATCCATCGCGTTCGCCCGTGGTCAGGGATGTCTTCTGATTGGAAGAATGCTCGTGGAGGGTAACCGCCCCTCTCCTGAGAAAACTGGAGTATGTTTTCACGGCAAAAAAGGTTCCCCCTTGGTGAGGTATCCCCTTAACGTCTTTCTCTCAATCTATCTTCCCCTCTTTCCTAGAAACAAGGGGTCCGAACATATATCGAATCATGAAACTAATGCCCAAACCTGTTCTTTACCAGTGTCACCGTAGCATAAATAATATTTTGGGCTGTATTAGAATTTATTCTTTTTGAAGTACAACATGTCATAGAGGTATTCTTCATCTTATAGTATGCAGGATGGCTTTAAACCAACACCCCCTATATCCGATATAGGGGGTGTTTAAACAGCGCACTGTTCCCCTAATCAGTGCTTATTTTTATATTATTATTGAAAGAATTACTCACAACGTTGTTCTTTCTCATAATATGAGTAAGTCATATTAAATAATGCCAGATAGTTTAATGCTTAGATGCCACTCGAGTGCGGATCTGAAAATACGCAATCCTTAAATTTGTGGAATTTTTTTTTTTATATTTTTATATATTTTTAAAGCTTTTATCTTACTTCTGGATTAAACTAGAAGTGCATTTTCAGGACTTCAGAAATAGCAAATATACTTTGTTAGCGGTTTTTGTTTTGAGTAATTATGTGCAGAAGACTTTTCTCCACCACGCTTAAATTGCACATACAAAAACGAAACTTGACTTGAAACCCCATTTACGTTAAAATTCAGGTAAACGTAAGTACCGCATATAAAGAAGCTGATTTCCGTCAAGTAAGAGCAAGTTTCACTTTAAATCGTTTAGTAAAATGTCTAATCGTATTATTTTTTTTATAATACACTGCTCAAAAAAATTAGGGGAGCAAGCAAAGAAGTTAAGAAAACCGTGCGAGACAGCCACGTATTGGCATAAAATGGATAGTACACGCGTATCAATGCGCAATACAGAAAAAAAGACTTAAAAAATTTGTAATTAAGCTTAAATTCTTTGAAAATATGAAAAAACATGAAAAGATGATTTAGGGCAACAATTTAGTTACATGTAAACGATAAAAAAAAAGTATTGTTTAGAAATGATGCAAATGATTTAATATGGCGTGTGGTCTCCTCGAACAGCTAAGACTGCTGCACACCTGTTTTCCATGGATGCGATGATGTTATCGATAAGACTCTGGGGAATACTATTCCACTCCTCAAGAAGTGCAATGTCCAAGTCTGAAAGAGTAAAAGGAGGCCTTGGTCAAGCAGTAATGCGGCGTCTGAGCATTTCCCAAACATGCTGGATTGGATTCAGGTCAGGAGAACACGCTGGCCATTCCATACGCTGTATTGTTTCAGCATCAAGCATGTTTTCCACAAGACGAGCTGTATGCGGTCTGGCATTATCATGCTGGAAAACAAAGGAATCTCCAATGGCTGCAGCGTAAGGTATGACATGAGGTCTCAGTATCTCGTCTGCATACCTTCGGGCCGTCAAAGTACCATTTCGAATGATATGCAGTTCGGTACGTCCACCCATGCTGATTCCACCCCATACCATAAAACCAGCTCGTCTGTATTGTGTCCTTTCATGAACGAATGTGGGGTTATTTCGAGTGCCCCTTTCCCTCCATACCAAAGCACGTCGGGTGTCACACTCCAGACTGAATCGGGACTCGTCTGTAAACAGCACTTAGCTCCAATCATGTTGCTCCCAATCTCGATGTTCAGCAGCCCATCTTCTTCGGGCCGCACTTTGGCGTGAGGTTAACGGAATGCAGACCATTGGCCTACGTCCATAGAGACCTCCCTGATAAAGCCTATTACGTACTGTCTGACTGGACACCCTTCGTCCTGTTGCCAAGAGCAACTGTCTTTGCAGCTGAGTAGCATTGTCTGTTCTGTTTCGACGAGCTGTTAACAGTATATACCGATCATCAATTGCTGTAGTGGCGCGTGGCTGACCTTGCCCTGGTCGACGTCTAACATTCCCTGTTCCTTGGAATCGATTCCACAGCCTGGCAATGAGACTTCTGGCGACTCCAACAGTACGACAACACGACACTACGTTGTGTTTGCCCAGATCCAAGTCTGCTTATAATACGCTATGCCATAGATTCCATTAAATCACGTTGTTGAGACATTTTCAAGTCACCTTTTCTCAAAAAGAATAACTGAGCAATTGAATTTCAAAGTTAAGGCAGTGAAACAGACGTTTCTGCGACATCCCGATTTCCGCCCTTATGTTCTTTTTCTGGTTTTTGATGTCATGAACTTTGATTCGCATATGAAGTTTTCTTCTTCTGTTTCCTGCTAGGCTTTAAATTATGGATGATTTATTTTATGTTACTTATCGGTGTAAGTATTTGCGTAATTTCGTTAAAACCATGTGCTCCCCTAATTGTTTTGAGCAGTGTACTTCTAATCGTATTTACCTGTATTTATTATTTTTATTCAGAGTTTTACTACAAATGAAATAAAAATAAAAGACAAATAACTTAAAAGTAAAATCCTGGATTACTATTTAAATAAAAGGTAAAATTTTGTTGGAGGTACTGTAATTTTTGAATTTTGGTTTTGGTGGTATATATTTATGAAATTGGCTGAGATTCAATGAGATAGAGAATCATTCTTTCGACTCCGTACACTAATAAATAAGGTTTACCAAATTGGACAGTTAGATAAAAGGGGATTTATCTCAGTGAATCTCTGAAATAAGATCAGTAACACTAATGAAGTGTTTCTTCCTAAGTCCTATTCAAGTTCGCATAATCTCTCCGGCCTGAGTACAAGTAGAGAAATTTTAGGAATACGAACAGAATGAATAACAATCACAGTATATTAGTAATAAGAAAATAATAGTCTATTACAGCGGTTCCCAACCGGTGGGTCGCGGAAGGGTTACAGGTGGGTTGCGACTCGATCCTAAAACTATTAAAATGGTCTTTGTATACTTTTATAATTGTAGTTTTTATCTTCACCTAGGAACACTTGTTAATGAGTATGAAACCACTTGTTGCATATATTGCAAACATATATCTATTGTTAAATAAATAACTGTTTTGCAACAAAGTGCTTATATTTTGTCAACCATTTTCAAATCAGAACACAAATTATTTATCAATAATCAATCTGTATCTTCAAAAAAGCCTATATATATATATATATATATATATATATATATATATATATATATATATATATATATATATATATTGTTAACCTTTATAGTCGTGATCCGACAAATCATTATCATGTAGAAGGAATTATAATTGTAGAAT
This sequence comes from Dolomedes plantarius, assembly GCA_907164885.2. Classification (NCBI taxonomy): domain Eukaryota; kingdom Metazoa; phylum Arthropoda; class Arachnida; order Araneae; family Dolomedidae; genus Dolomedes; species Dolomedes plantarius. The sequence continues at coordinate 94,583,135 of OU015494.1, read as the reverse complement.
CAGCTCTTATTTACATCTGGTTTATTAACATATTAAAATCTCGATTAGATAAGTCATTTACAACGGTTCGTTTTGACGAACGTAAAATCCACCATGAGAGTAGGGCTCATTATTCAATGTCCGACGAGCTCCCCGTCTCTCCGTAAGCGTGTTGACCCTTCAAGAGTCCAAATCTATTCTCCTCGTTCGTTACTCGCGTCTGACTTTTATGCCTCCTTCTCCCCTCTTTCTCGAACGACAATCGGCCTTTTTCATCCGCGTTACGCAGACCACCTGTCGTGGATTTCATTGTCCACGGTTCCCACCTTACATGTAGTGCGCCGCTGTGTTTCTTTACTCATTCTAAATGAGCTGACTACCTCCTCTTGTCGAGGGTTTCCAAAGGTGCATGGCTCTCGACACCTGTTTGCGTTTCTTTTGGGGCTTATTGAAGACGCTATTACACACGTTCATCAATTCCACTTAAGAATGGAAGACGAGAGTCTGACATATATATATATATATATATATATATATATATATATATATATATATATATATATATATATATATATATTTGCAATATTTGGTAAATTATATATACATAAGGAAGGGATACGATACAAATAAGGTTTTTACCCCACCATGGACCGATGGACCGTGGAGGTATTCCGATAAGGAAAGGTGGGTCGCCAGCTGAAAAAGGTTGGGAACCACTGGTCTATTAGACAACATGGACTATTTTCATCTATGTGTCGAACCCAGGCGTTTTCATCTTTTTTCACAGAATTAAACAAGAAAAACCTGCAACAATTTTCACTTATCTTCTTTATAATGAACCCCCCAAAAATATTTATTCCCTATTAATTAAAACTTTACACCAACATAGCCTTAGACAGGATGAAACAACTGTTTAGGAGGATTTTTTTTTTAACAGGCACGTGAAGCTTGCGATAATAAAATCTGTAAACAAATGAAGAGGAGTTATTTTGTCTTGTGTTATAAATTTACATTCATAAATTCATATGTTTCTTCGTTAACGATGACAAATAACTCAGATTGTCGTTTGCTTTAGAAAAGTTTAATATAAGTCAAAATAAATTTATTTAAATAACATAGAACGATAACACCTAGCTACAACCAAAGAATTTTTATTTAAAAAAAAGAGCGGACTTTTCGCACTCAGTAAATTTTGCTCGCTGTACATATATCTCCATACACACATAAACACTACTTTAAAGTCTACTGAGGTCAAGCCCAGTTGTCTAAAAACTACTAAATTAATTACATAAGGTCTAATAGTGTAGCTGTGCCATACAAGAAAATGTGTCATTCACTCACGCGTCGTCATCAAAGTCAAGCAACCAACGGAGTCCTAGCTGGGGAAAACTCAACCACTTTACATCCAATCTAATTAAAATTTTGATTCCGTAAGCACAAAACTCTTGGAGAACGCTTTACCAGTGAAATTTTGAAGAGCATACACTGCAAGGCTAGGTGTCATGGCTAGATAGCAAGGTAGATATAGCAGGGATAGCCAGTAGATAGCAAGTATATAGCAAGTATATAGCCAGTATACTTCTGCCCTGATAAGTTAAAAGGTCCTAACTCCAACTGTTACTTGTTTGTTACGTAGGGCCTTCTTTTATCGAAAACGACCTCAAACTGGAGTTAGAGCCAATATAAATTTCAATATAACTCATCACTGAATTGGATTTAGGGCTTTCTATTGTCATAAAAAGGTGCATTTTTTTAAACCGATTCGAGAACGCTACAAAGAAGCATTTAGAAAAAAAGTTGGAGTAGGGCCTTTTAACTTATCAGGGCAGACTTGTAGATAGCAAGTATAGATAGCAAGTATATAGCCAATATATAATAAGGTAGATAGCAAGGATAGCCGTGGTAGATAGCAAGGCTAGGTGCCATGCTTTCTCCAGTAGCCAAGAGAACACTGAACAGCGCCTCGCATGCAGCATCTAGGCTCCGCGAGGGGAGGGACTTTGACACTGATGACACACTTGGGAGGCAAACGTGATGAGGGTCAAATTACTTTAAAGGAAGCTGCTGTGGACCACAAGAAAATGGGATAAATGGGAAAGCGAAAAATAGTTTATCTAACAAAAAATATATTATTGATTATTTTAAAATTTAAATAAATATCAATATTCATTGCTCATAAATTCCTTTCGCAATATCATAAATCTAAAACTAATATTCCGTATTTTTTAGATTTATAGTACTATGCGTCTTTAAAAAAGATTTCACGGGCCACAGAGTGAATGCTGGCGAGCCATATGCAACCCGCGGGCCGTATGTTGAGCAGGTCTGATCTACAGTCTTAGACCTAATGATTCATTAACCATATGAATTTGATCGTCATGATAACTATAACTACGAAAAAAAAAAAACAGAAACTACTCATCAAAATTTTTGAATACAACAGAAAACAATAAAGGTAAGTCTTGAAAAGATTTATTGCGCTAGTTTGGGAAAAGGAGGGAGGGATAAAAGAGAAAAGAAGACAGTTTTTGGCAAAGGTACTTACTAGCATCGGAAACGATGCCAAAAAACCTGAGAAACAGTGGATGTTCCTACACCACTTTGTTTGAACGGGATATGACATTTTTCATATGAGTTAACGCTAAGCAAAAGATTTTTTTTCCAATTCACTGTAAGGCCTTATGAAAGCATATGCTCCAAATAGTAGGCGACATTAACCCTCACATATGTCATACAACAACGGCCAAGACGTATGGTGACATTAGGAGTGGGACAAATTAAAAAAGATTAAGCCTCGGCTTCTAAAGTAAAGACAAACATTAATAAAAAACAGCTTTAATTTAAAAAACGTGGGAAAAGGGTTAATTTGTTTCGTTCAGTAACTACAGTTTAACTTGTTTTTTTACAATATTTATATCAGCGAAAATTTACAATCGTTAAAAAACTTTACAGTATATAAATGTAATAATGCAATTGACAGGACATACTTTATTTCAAACTCATATCTAATATAAGTACCAAATGATCTTTGGAGATCTAACAGAACGAATGATCCGATGTTCGATGACATTAGGTCGCAATCAGGAAAAAGTAAAAAAATGCATTATTTTGTAATTCTGTAATTAAGGCAAAATTTTGTTTTATTTTGACAACGCAACAACTGGGCGGTATATCTAGCCACAACAGTTTTGACTGTTTTCTATAGCAAGTAAGGGTCTGTTCACATAGGAGTCCGGTAGCGGAAGCGTTAAAGTAGTGAAATATATTTAGCCAATGACAAACCTCCAAACGATTAGCAACGAAATTTTTAACGCCTATGATTGGTTATTTCCGTCTCAGCGTCATCTATCCTTTTACGCTTCCGCTACCGGACTCCTATGTGAACAGGCCCTAAACCTGCATTCAGATACGCTGACGTGGCGTGTTGACACGCGCTGACGACAACGTCAGCTGACGTGTGAACTCGTCAGCGTCAGGCGGTGTGTACACACTACGCTGACGTGTCATGACGAATTCACGTCAGTTGTTGTTTGGTCCTTGAGGAAGTGGCTTTTCTTAGTACAATTATAAAGGAATACATCCCATAGTTTCACTGGCAATGGTGGATGCTAATTATAAATTCACAATGATTGATGTTGGAGCTTATGGAAGGAGCAGTGATGGTGGGACATTTGAGAGATCATCATTTGGCAAAAAGTTAACAACAAACCAATTTAATCCCCCACAAGATGCTCAGCTAACATCGTCAAGTGATTTTTTCCGAATGTTATTGTCGTTGACGAGGCTTTCCCCTTAAAAACATACTTGATGCGTCACTATAGCAAGAAAAAATGTATAACTACGGGAATTCTTCAAGAGCACGACGCACAGTAGAAAATGCATTTGGCTTAATAACAGGAAGGTGGAGAGTGTTTCTGAAACCCATAGAAACTCAACCGGAAACTTGCGATTATATAGTTTCAGCAGCATGCTGTCTTCATAACATGCTCAGAGGTTGTAAAAACCTTTTTTTAAAGCAAGTGCAAGTAAGAGAGAAAGAAATAAGAAGTTTTCGAAATGTGGAAGCAATTCGTGGAAATCATGTTCGTGACGCTGGACTGGTGAGGGAGAAGTTCAAAAAATACTTCGTTTCTCCAGAAGGGGCTACAAGCTGTTCATGGCAATGGGTGAGCATTCATAAACGCAGAATGACCCATTAATATTTTTGTAAACATTTTATATTACATTTTTTTAAAAACAAATCTATCATTTTTGTTGCTATAATTTTGAGTTATAAAAGAATTTAAATAAATAACCTGTAGGGAAATTTTTTTCTGCCTAGTATTCAAATCATTCAAATACTCTACAAATACACTGGTGAAATAAATTAAGAGAATTTGCATATTTTATCGAATTTCACGAAAAGAACTGAACTGAATGTAAAACCACTGCTTCTAGACAAAAATGCAAATCGTGTACGTCAAATACGTAAGCGTACACGTGTGTGTAGACGGAGCCAGTAGAGAAACATGCTTTATAAGCGCGCGTAAGTTAAGACGCATTTCGTTCGCTAGCACACCTCGGCGAATTTCTTGGTGTTATTTTGCAGCAATCGGTTAATTTCAAATTGTAGCAGTAAAAATGAGTAACCACCAACGTTTAGATAATGGAATGAGGTGGCGAATTGTGGGGAGGCTAGAAGCAGGCCAATCTCAAGTCCAAATTTGTAGAGAGTTCAATTTAACGCCCAGCGGCTTGTGTAACTTATGGAAACAGTTCCAGGATACCGGATCCATCGAGAGAAAGCCTGGGCAAAGTCGTCCAAGAGCCACGACGGCCAGATAAGATAGCCATTTGTCGATTATAGCGAGGCGTAACAGGAGTGCTACAGCTTCTCAGCTCTCTCGTGACTTGTATGCAGCCACAGGAACCCGTGTATCAAGGGTGACTGTTTCCAAAAGACTTCATGACAGAGGGTTGTTAACAAGAAGACCTGCTGTTTGCGTCCCGCTCACTTCTACGAACAGGAGAATCTGTTTATCATGGTGCAGAGAGCATAGAGATTGGAGTATGGATCAATGGGCGACCGTTCTCTTCACTTATGAGTCCCGGTTCAGCCTAAACACCGATTCTCGCCGTACGTTCATATGGAGAGAACCAGGGACCCGCTACCTAACCTCCAATGTCCGCGAAATCGACCATTATGGTGGAGGAGGTTTAATGGTCTGGGAAGGCATCATGTTGGATGGCCGCACACCTCTCCATGTCTTTGAAAGAGGCACAGTGACTGGTGTCAGTTATAGGGATGAGGTCTTGGAGCCCTATGTTCGCCTTTTCAGGGGTGCAATTGGCCCTGAGTTCATTTTAATGGACGATAACGCAAGGCTACATAGAGCTCTTCTGTTCGACGAATTTCTAGAGATTGAGGATATTCGCCGGATGGATTGGCCAGCCAGATCTCCAGACCTTAACCCTATATAGCATGTCTGGGACGCTCTGGGGAGGGCAATTGCAACTCCCAACCCCCCCCCCTCCGAGAACCATCCAGGGAATGAAAACAGCGTTGCTGAACGAGTGGGACCAATTGCCACATTAAATGATAAACTGCCTTATTTCAAGTATGAAATCGCGCTGCGAGACCTGTATATCTGTAAGAGGGGACTATACTCCCTATTAACCCATTTTTTTGTTTATTTTGCAACCGCTGTTTCATACCTTTCGACTCCAACGAGTGTTACGCACGATCATGCGTATGTATTACAATTATTTAATGGTTATTTGTTTTGTATTGTATCAATGTATGTACATATCAAATTTCATTAAAATCGGGACAGTAGTTCTAGAGATAATCGACCAGGTCTGCAAATTCTCTTAATTTCTTACACCAGTGTAAGTACGTAATTTTTTGGTCGAAGACCGTCGTCTGCCTATAATCTTTAATTGTAATTACGATCAATCAAAATAATATATAAATTTATAAATATACATAAACTAAGCTCAAATAAATAATTTTTGCTATTTAAAAGATTTAAAAACCAGAGGGGATGAACACCTGTTTACATTGTATTGTTGCACACTCCCTTTGTTTACATTTGACAAGATCAGTAGTCAACTGTTGCCGCGAATTCATAAAAAAACGAAATTTTTGGTATGAAAAATGTAAATGAAATACCAAATTTATAAATGTAAATAATATAATCACATATAAATTATTTTTGCTATATAAAAGATGGAAATTGAAAACAAACCGACAGAACGAACACCTGTTTATATTGTTAAATCACCCCTTCCTCTTTGTTTACATTTTACAACATCAGTAACCAACTTTGCCGCCATTTATTAAAGAAACCAAATTTTATGCTATGGCAATTTTAAGGAAACACTGATTTTATTAAAGTGTTTGAAATATTGGTCAAATCAATCAAACGGCCTAAGTTTGCAATAAATTAGTAAATAAATGTAAATATTACCTGATATTTGCAGGATTCTTCCAATCTCTTCCCATACTTCATTGCGCGCATATTTATTTCTGTAATCTTTGATGAAATGGTGAAATAAAATAGGGTATTTCTTCACATGCTCGATGAGCTTATCTTCCATATTCATAGCTGACGGACTTACGCCTGCAGACGAGATTTGGGAATTTATATTTGGAGCTGACGCGTCAGGGAGCGTGTTTTCCCACGTCACGATACAACACAACACGTCAGCGTAGTATGCACACTCCTTTTTAAAATAGCGGTTTAATTTTTTTCGTAACACGTCAGCTGACCTTTCAACACGACATTTCAGAGTAGTGTGAGTACACCTTAAGTCTCACAGAGTGCTTTCTCACTTTCCCTAACCCCAGTAACTTTTCCGGATGACTCTTAAACACACAAATTCATTATGACAGATTTCAGCATTTTAAGTCTGAGCAGCAAGTACTGGTTCTGAACACATTCGCCCGAACACTTTTCGAAAACCGTGGGCTCTTTTACTATGGGATCAACTGGCAGGTGAATCAATTTACACCTCATAAGAAGACAACACAGGAACAGTCATTCCTAAGCCGGTATTTGAACCTCGAATTGTGACACAAAGATTGAAACGCTAACTACAGAACATTGTAACGATTAACAGATTGTGCCCATTTCTGTGAATGACTGTCGTTAACCCGGGAATTTGGCTTGAAATGTTACAATAATTTAGTAGACGCATCCCACAGGCCACGAGCACTTCAGTTCATAACTAAGAAGTTGCATAACATATTCCTGTGTAAAATCGGCTTCAAAGACGAGTCTCTTTACAGTTAAACTGCTGGTGCTATATGGCAACTGAAGAACTCGAACTAAATTTTATGGCAATGATAAGTTTCTCCGAGTATTGGCAAAATGGATTTTTATAAGGCAAATTCCCTAACGTAAGCTGTACAGAAACAAACACAAAAAATTAAATTATGTAATATGGTTTGAATTTTTATCACACGGTTTACGGCTGGAATCAGCGCAATTTCACGTTTTCTGGAAGAAATAGCTTTCTTAAGTATTAACCCTAGGGCCCCGGGTTGCCCAATTGTCGGCGGATCTGTACCGTCCGACCGGCGCCCAGGTCCATAAAAATGACATTTCACCGAACATGGGAAATCAACCTTCGTCTGCATATACAGGAATTGCTACGAAACGGCCGGTCTTCGGTGAATCATGGGCTGATACGCGAAAGTGGAGGGAGCCGAGGTGTCAAACGACTTAAGTATTAACCTCCCCCCCCCCCCCACACACACACATACTCTTTCTTTAGCAACATATGTTGGGCTAACTGGATTAATGAGATGTTCTCCACGCGTTTTTAAACTTCAAGGTAGTATTTTGATAAAGTTACTTTTCAAGAAAATATAAGCATTAAAAATTTTCGGATACATACCCAATAGACTCCGAGGAATCAACATCAGAAATAACACTTTTTTCTACATTAAAAATTATATGCTCGTTTAGAGAGCGAAGCACAGCTAATTTTGCTAAATGACTGTCAAATACAGCAGTATGCTTAGGAAACCGCTCAAGATATATAATAAGACAAATTCTTTTAAACAGATCAAATAAGGTTATTCTAACTATTATAAATCCTACAGCGATGAGAAAGAAAATTATCAATGCTCGTTACACGTAAAATTTAGCAACGAGCCAGTCCTTGTAGGGAATTTTTAAAAAAAATATTGTTTCTCCTCTTTCTCTAAACATCGCTTTTCTTGGTTTTAATTCTACCCTTCAAAGGAAGCCAAAAGTGTTCTCCTGTCACAAAAGAGAATCTGGCTGAGATTTAAAATATCAATTATATATATATATCGCTACTGTTAGTGCAAAAGGTCGTATGTAAAAATTAAGTTCCAATTTAAAACTGCAAAAAGTTGTATGTTATTATAAATTTTTTATTTATGAATTTAATGCTTTAAAAGTTATGTTATACATTAGTTACTATGGAAACAGCAGAGCGAAAAAATATGAGTATCATACTAATAAAACATAAGGAAATAATCAGTTTTTATGCTCTCCTGTAAAGTACACAATTTTTACACACGACCTTTTGCTCTAACAGTAGCGATATAGAGTAATTGTCCCAAATATCGCCTACTCGTGTTTCCAAAGTACGATTCGCGTTATGTATGAGAAAATGCAGTAACTTCTTAGCTCTGGGTTTGTACTAACAGCGGCACTATCGACAACGCTCTTATCACTGACAACAGAAACTATATGGCGTCGGAAGTTGTTTTGGCTGCTGTCTTCGTAAATTTTGGCCCCAAAGAATCCAGTGAATGACCAGGTAGGTGAATCCAAATTTTAATTTTGCTTATACCATTTGAAAGTGCATTAAATAGAGAATCCAGAGGTGCTATTATTTTTGAAAAAAAACTGCGTTTTAAACTTCGTTCTTAGCATATTTGTGTTGACTAATTGTTTCAACACTACTATATTGTTTGACACTACTATAGATATTCTCAAACGTTACCAGTTAGGTGTCTTATCAGGAAAAGGGAGATGGCCGGAGCATCTTAACCCCCTATGGTGAGAGTCCTTACAATCTTTCAAATATCATTCTAAACGGGCGGGAGTAGAACTCTTTAACAGTCAACTTACTGACCACTACAAGAGTAAGAAACTTGCAGGGGTCCGAACAGAGATATTTTTTCTTAGTACATTGCAGCCTTAACATCGGCGTAGAACAGGGGCAAATATTCGGGATTTTTTGAAAGCAAGATTAGTATTTAGCGCTTCATATTCCCTTTGTTTGCTTTGTGCAGTGTAAGAATTTCAAGATGATTCTTGAGTTATACAATTTTTAAAGCTTATTGAGACTGTGGATTGTAATTTTTTGTTCTGTTTAAGTGACTTCGTACAATTTATGACTATTATTTTACTAAATTACTTATCTACAGAGTGTTGTTGGATTCACCGAAGTATAATTTTAAAAGTAAGTGATTTGTTTATAAATTATTGATGTTGCAACGTAAACATTAATAGGTACTACCTAATAGCTGAAAGTTGGCGGCAAACATTTTCAGAAGCAGCATGTTATAAAAATACAAATATGTATGTGGAAACTGCATGAGATAATTAAAAAAAATCGGGAGATGAAGAACGAAATTTCGATTATAAACAATTTTAGATGTAATTAAAAATTGCTTACTTATGACAAAACAGAAAAACAAAAAATATTCAAAATAAGTGTTAAAAGAAACTCAAATCATTAGAACCATAAATCTTAGGATGCTTGAAATTTGCATGATGGTTGCTCTTATGCCCTAGGTGCTCATTAAGAATTTTTTTAATAAATTAGAATTTTAAGGGGGGTAATAGGGGCCTAATCCTCCCCCCGTAAAACAAACACGCACTGTATCTCTAGAACCATGAGACGTAGGAAGCTGAAGTTTTGTATGGTGGTTTCTCTTAGGCCCTAGGTGCGCACAAAGAGTTTTTTTTTTAAATACGAAATATAAGGGGTTAAAAAGAGCTTAATCCCCTCCCCCCTAAAAAAAACAGCAACAAAAACCTACCCCTGGTACATGTTTTCGAGAAAATTAAAATTTTGTATGGTGTTGCTCTTAGACCCTAGATGCTCCCTAAGAAATATTTTAAAAAATTAAATCTTTAGGGGGGTCAAAGAGACTTAATCCCCAAAATAAAATACTGCCTGACTGATCACTGTACCTCCGGCTAAAATTTTGTTAGTTTATATTTGGGAGGGGTGTTTCTGATGAGATGTTGCAAGTAATATCTCTGCGGTTAGACAGTACGCTAATTAAAATTAAAAATGCATATAAGTTGGAAGTAAAACCCAACAACAAATTTAAAGCAAATGTTGCTCAGCAAAATTGTTAATCCTGTTGGCTAAATTTATACAGATAAAAGCCAAATAACACTCACTGACTCATCAATGCATCTATGGAACCATAAGTTCTAGGAAGTTGAAATTTTGCAGTGTGGTACCTCTTAGACCTTAGGTTCTCATTAAGAATTAAACGTAGGTGCCTCTTAAAAATTGAATCCAAATTGCGGGATAAAGGTTACGATTGGGGCTGCGAATATGAATGGTGCCTACTCAGGGTTACAAGAAAGAACTATACCCCGCTGCCAGATTTGTGCACTGCTGTTCTCATAATTTGAATTTAGTGATCAACGACTGAGTCACTGAATAAATTTAACTACTATGTTCTACTAGAAACTAAACTAAGGAGTGAGAAAAACTTCAAAACGAAAGTGGTGCAAAGTTTAAATCATCTTTGCATGTTTTTTAATGAATTTAATATATTTACATATTTACAAGAAGATGATAATAGGCTGGAAAGCCTCTAAAATTGACTAAATTCAAAGGTATAGACATATTATGGGATCTTAATCCCCTTCAAAGAAAACTACATTCTAAAACTGATTCATCACTCTAGCAATCAACAAGAGAAGAAACGAATTCTAAATTCCAAACATTTGAGAAAAATCAAACGATGGGCTTGCAGCGCCATCTGTTAACATAATATTTCTCTACACACTCCCCACCTGAACTCTGATAAGAGTTCATCTACTCAAATACAATCATAAACAAAAATTCACATTTCTAAAAAGCAAAATTTCTAATCAATCAGATTTTTCAAAAATACAGTACAAAAAAAAAAAATAAAAATAAAATAAACAATAGGTTAATACTTGAATTAAATTACATCAATATCAACAATACTTTTCAATATCTAGAGTATATAATAGGCATAAAGTTCTATCTAAAATAAAATAAGAAAGCCTTTAACAAATTAAAAATTAATAGGAATTATTATTAAAATAAATGCAAATATTAAGAAAGTAAATTATTAAACAAATTCAAATAGTGAAGTTTGAAACTTCAAACTTAAAAGAATAATAAACTAAAGAACATTTCAAATTATTCAATTCAATATTTAAGTAAAATAAAAAAAGGATATATAAAAACGTAAGAGTTCAATATAGTTCAAGAGGATATAAGTGTTGTGCAGTTCATTTCAAAGTCCCATTTCCAGTTTTTAATTCATAAGATCGAACTTTACCGTCACGTCCAGGAACGGCTTTAATTGTTTTGCCTAGTTTCCATGACAGTTTGTTTTTGCTATCTCCTTGAATCAGCACAGCATCACCTAATTTTAGTTCGGGCTGAAAGTCAGGATTTTTTAAAGAATGGGCAGTTCTAAGGTCTAACAAATATTGCTGTATCCATTTACTCCACAACTGTTTTAACAGCAATTCTTGATAGCGTTTTCTTTTTAAGAGAGTCTTTCTTGTTGGTTCGCTACCGATGATTTCAGCGAAAGTCAAAGGGTACTTAGGATCAGTTTGTCCACAGTTCAGGAAACACATTGGAGTCAAGGGTTGTGGTTCATCATTTTCATTATAAACGTAGCTCAAAGGTCGTGAATTAAGAACAGTTTCTACCTCGACGAGTACAGTAGACATTTCTTCGAAGGTCAACAACGCTTTTCTTACAACTTTTCTCAGACAGCTTTTGACGGATCTTACGAGTCTTTCATAAAACCCTCCCCACCATGCGGCTCGATCGATGATAAACTTCCACTGAGTTCTCTCTTTGGCAATGAAATTTTTAAACACATCATCTTCTAAAACTCTAGAAAAGTTTTCAACTTCTTTTTTAGCCTTCTTGAAGGTTTTTGCGTTATCAGAATATATGATTTTACAGTTTCCCCTTCTACTCAAAAATCTGCGAAATGCAAGTAAAAATGAATCTGTCGACATGTTTGAAACTAGTTCCAGGTGTATAGCTCGGGTTACAGCACATGTGAATAATGTGATGTATGATTTTTGAGTATCCTTTGAATTATGTCACGTACAGCCATGGAACTCTGAGTTCAGCAGATGAATTTATGAAATCGCGAAGAGGAAAACAACTCAACATGACTTTAGCATTTTTCCTTTTTCTATTTTTTTGGTTTTAAAACATTGTTATAATTTTTGTTTGAAAAGGGACGTTGTAGACTTTATGCATAGTTATATGAAAACGAAGTGTAACGTAGTATATAATAAAAGTATATTTTAACTCTCTTTAAAGATCAAATCTTACTTTACAAGTTTTAGAATCTGCATGGTTAGTAGTTGTGTAAAATGAAGACAAATTAATTTTATACTGCTGCAACAAATTCTTTACGTAAACCGGTCCAGCAAAATCAACCCCACAAACAGCAAATGGGGGTGATTCAAGGATTCTGTCTTTAGGTAAGGGCGCTGTCATCCGGTCTGCAGGTTTGGCTGAATATTTTTGGCAAATTAAACAACTTTTTATAGTCTTTTTGGCTAACTGACGTCCTTTCGGGACCCAGAAGCGAGATCTAACTTTAGCCAAAGTTGCAGCAGTCCCTCCATGCATTATCTTCTCGTGTTGTTTACGTACAACTAAATAGGTCAATCTAGAATTTTTAGGTAGAATTATTGGATGCTTATTATCTAGTGTAAAGGTCAGAAAATTCTAATCTTCCTCCTAACCTCATGATTCCCCTTTCATCAATATATGGGACAAAATTGTACAGAGGGGAATTCTTCTCAATCGGTTTACCTTCTTTTAAGGATTTATATTCTTCGGCAAAAAACGTTTTTTTGCTCAGACCGAATTCAGAAATTTTCAGCTTCTTATAGTTCTTCTGTTTTTAGAGTTCCCTCAACACTGCTACATTTTCTCAATTTTGAAACGAAGCGTTTTATCCAAGCGGTGACCCTCAACAGTTTCTCTAAATTACTATATTTTGACAAGTCAAAGAGGTCATCAATATTTTCGGTAGTACATTCAAGCTGATGTACATCAGTAGAATTTTTCCGACATGCAAGTTTGGCTTCGTCAATTGTGTCTGTAAGGTCTAATTTAGGCCAAAGATCAGGAGAGAGCTGAAGCCACCGTGGACCTTGGGTCCAAATGGGCTTATTCGTTAATTTATATATTTTCGATCCCCGAGATACGAGATCTGCAGGATTGTCTACGCCTGGACAGTAATACCAATTTTGAGGAGAGGTCAATTTTTGAATTTCCTCGACACGATTCTTTACGAAGGGTTTGAAAGTTTCGGGTTGTTTTCTGATCCAAAAATAAACAATTGTCGAGTCTGTCCAAAAAAGGCAAGGTATATTTAACTTTATCGATTTTAAAATATTGTTACTTAACTTTGCTGACAATAATGCTCCCATCAACTCCAATTTAGGCAAAGTGAGAGCTTTTAGTGGAGCTACCCTATTTTTAGAAGCAACGAAGGCAGTTTTAATTTCATTATTGTTTGTTGTGAAACGTAAGTAGGCAACTGTAGCATAGGCTTTCGTGCTTGCGTCTGAGAAACAATGTAATTCGATATTTTGAACATCAAAGTTCGAGAATTTGAAAAAGTAATGACGAGGGATAGAAAATTCGGCCATTTGAGGAATCTCCTCACACCAGTTTCTCCATTGGGAGGTCAAATTTTCTGGTAGTGGTTCATCCCACTCTATACGCGATGACCAGATCCTTTGTATCAAACACTTTATTCTAACAGTGAAGGGTCCTAAAATTCCTAGAGGGTCGAAAATCCGACCCAACAGCTGTAGGATAAATATTTTTGTTTCTATAGGTTTAGACAAAAATGACAAACTTCGAACATCAAAATACAACAGATCGTTAGAATTATCCCACGCCATACCTAAGACTTTAAATGGGAGATTTTCTTTATCAAAAGTTTCGGGATCTTCATCTGAAACGATACCTTCCTTTATTCACAGTTCGTGTAATTCTTTCGAGTTAGTACGAAACTTATGCAAATGCATACTAGCTTCTTTGAAAATTTTGATCGATTCTAGAGTCGTAGTTAAAGTTTCTCTGACTGTCAGCTGACTTCCGATTGCGTCATCTACGCAAATATTGTCATCTAAAAGGACCACAGTTGTAGGATAGACTTCTCTATATTTTTTCAGGTGGTATCTAATAGTCACTGCCAACAGAAACGGAGAACAGTTCATCCCAAATAACACTCGAGTAAATCTATATATATTAGGGGGGATGGTTTCATCAGAGGGAAATTCAGAGAATAGAAATCTAGTTACATCTCGGTCCCTTTCATCTATGAGAATTTGCAAAAAGGCCTGTCTGATGTCTGCAGTAAATGCAATAGGATTATATCTAAACCTTAATAGGATGTCGAATATCTCAGAGTATAAATTAGGTCGAACATGAAGACAGTCATTTAAAGAATTCGAGCCTGGGGGATGCGATGACGCATCAAAATCGATACGTAATTTGCTCGTGGTTCGATCCTCGCGTATTACTTCCCTATGTGGCAAGTAAAATGTAACGTTTTCTTCATCTTGAACATCTATTACTCGTTCTATGATAATTTGGTTTAAGTAATCTTGTATTACATTTTGATATTCAAAAAATAGATCTGGATTTCTTTTAAACCGTTTTCTAAGTCGATCGAACCTTTGTTCCGCGATTTCCCAATTATCATTCAAATCTGAAGTGTCATGTTTCCAAGGCAATCTAACTTTGTAGCGAGAATTTTCGTATGTTATATTGGATTCGAAATGTTTAAGTGCTTCATTTTCGGTTGAATCTAAATTTTCTTTTTCACTAATAAGTCCTGAATTTTCTAGAGTCCAAAATTTTGTTAATTGCTTAGAAATTAAATCTTTCCCTACAACAACATTGAATGATAGAGAGACTTCATTCTGACTCTCCCTTCCTTGTAAACACCAACCGAAAATAGTCTCTACTGCGACAAGATTTTTATTCAAACGTTTAATGTGTCCCATGATAATATTATAATAGACTGCTCCGATTAAAATGCCAATTGATTCTTCACTATCGAGCGAATCTGCGAGTATCAAATTCTTTAGTTGTCGAATTTGTCTAATTCCTTCTAATCTAGGAGTCGGAACGTTTGAGCCTGAAATTTGATCCGTTACTAATAATTCAACTTCTATTCTAGAGTCAGAAGAACTTTTATGTTCCAAACTCAATTTAACCACGTCATAATTTCTTTGAAGAGGGGTGGTGTTCCCAAAGTTGTAAACAGTTAATTTTTCTTTCCTAGTTACTTCGAGATTTAATTTGTTAGCTAATTCGCGAGTGACAACTTTTCATGGATCCCGTATCAAGAAGGAGCCTGGCAAACATTTTTTTCTTTTCCTGCTTTAATTTTTATCGTGCAGGTCTGCAGAAGTATCACATTGCTAACATGCGAAACGGCGGAAACAATTTTTTCACTTCGTGGTTTAACTTGTGTTTCAATTTTTGAAATTGAAGAAACTTCACATTTATCAGCTTCCGAATTTTTGACTGCCGTGTTTGATTTAAAACATATACCTTCATAGTGCTTGCTCCCACAGATCCTACAAGCCTTTGTTTATCGATAGGGGCAAAATGCAATTTTATGTTTTAAAGACGTGCACAAAAAACATCTATTGCTCTGTTTTAAAATGTCTCTTTTTTTTCATTTACTGTAAACACTCCGCAGTTTTCCGATTAGTGTTCCTGAGAACAAAAAATACACTTCCGGTTTGGTAATGTCGTCGCAATAAATTCATGTGTGGTAATTGACGGTTTTTGTTTTGAATATTTGTTAAAGTCTTTTCTTTTAACATTAGAATTCCACGTATACTTTGAGTCAAATTTGTTATATGTGTTCTTGGATTCCGGAAGTTGATTTGATTTGTGAGAAAGCGACAAACAGGACTTTTTCCCGGGATTCTATCTCAGTCTGTAAAAATTTGAGAAAATTGTCTAAATCAAAAGTTGGACTATCTGTATTAGTACGATGGAACTCCAAAGCAATATCGTTGGGAATGATTTTCATCAAAACCGGAATTAACATGTTAGAATAGGATTCTGGTTTTACATCGAGAGAGGAAAGACTTCTAATTTGAACATTTATTGTGTCATATAATTTTCTTAATTTTGTTACATCATTCGAGTTTTGTACAGGGTTTAAATTCAAAAGATTTAACATGTGCGTATTTATTATCAACTGGGTTTGGCCAAATCTTTTGGTAAGAATCTCTACAGCCGAATCATAATTGGATTCTGAAATCAAAAATCCATCAATAGAACTTGCTGCATTTCCACCTAAATACGATTTTAAATAGTTGAACTTCTCTACTTTTGAAAGCGTTGAATTTTCGTGAATTGCAATTTTAAATGAATTCCAAAAGTTGCTCCAATCATTAAAATCGCCATAAAACTTTTGTATTGACATTTTGGGTAATTTAACATTATTTTCAAATTCTTTTTCTTTTTTACTTCCGATTTCTGAATGCGAGTCGCTAGAAATATTTCAGTTCTAGCGACTTTTTTTAAGTTCAATTTTTGAGATTCGACGCTCTTGAAATAACGTTTGATTTTTTATTTCATTATTATTATTTTATCACTATATTCCATGGAAGTTTCAATATCTAATTCTAATTTACTATCCTCATCTTTAATCAAACTTTGGATTTTTTTTTTCATCTAAATCCCGAATTTCTATTTCTTTCGAATTTAACAGTTCAAAACAATCGTCCAATTCTACTTTATTCTGATCTTCAATCAATTTATCAACATTTTTAACAATATTCGTGATGGAAGAACGTAAAATAGCTCTTTTTTTGTTTAATGCTTTGGTATCCATAATAAAATAAAGTATTAAAAAACTTTACCTTTGGCAGTTTTCGCATAAAATGCTATCCAATTGCTTGAAATATTCACGAACTCACGAACGATTACTAAATGTTTTTACTCTATACTAAACTATTAGGTTACTTCCCGAAACGGATGCACCATGAATAAATTTAACTACTATGTTCTACTAGAAACTAAACTAAGGAGTGAGAAAAACTTCAAAACGAAAGTGGTGCAAAGTTTAAATCATTTTTGCATGTTTTTTAATGAATTTAATATATTTACATATTTACAAGATGATAATAGGCTGGGAAGCCTCTAAAATTGACTAAATTCAAAGGTATAGACATATTATGGGATCTTAATCCCCTTCAAAGAAAACTACATTCTAAAACTGATTCATCACTCTAGCAATCAACAAGAGAAGAAACGAATTCTAAATTCCAAACATTTGATAAAAATCAAACGATGGGCTTGCAGCGCCATATCTTAACATAATATTTCTCTACAGTCACCGATGTACAGGAAGTCAGTCAATTTTATGAACAGCTAGAAAAAATTTACATTTTTTCAGCTCTGTTAGACGTTGGGCAATATTAATGGAAACGAATCAAACCAACTTAGCAAAAACATTTAAAAGAGTTTGTCCAACAAGATGGTCTTCCCGTGTTCGGTTTAGCACTATATCAATTGAAGGAACAATAGCTTGTCAACTTGATCTGGAGAAAGTGATTGACCGATTTGCAAACGAAAAAGCGAGAAAACAACAATTTTGAAGTTTTTTTTTAATGTGGAAACTGAACATGCATAAGTACATTTTGTCAATACAATTTATAAAATATGTAGTTTAGTAGGCACTCCGTACTGAAAGAATTATAATTTGTTTTATTATTATATTTATTAAATTGAATTTCTTATTGTTGAAATGTCTTGAAAATCAGATAAATTGTTATTAAGTAAGGTTTTAAATCGAAATAAGAAGGTTAGATAGAAAACCAATTTCGCCCGAACTGTTCCGAGAAACAAGTGGGTGCACCAATTTTACTCGCTCCAGGGCGCTGAATATGTAGCTACGCCACTGGCAGGAAATATATATGTTCCTTCTGTTTGAATGATTAAGTGGCCAAAATAGGTTTAAATTATTGGTATTACTTCTGTTTAACTTTTTCCACAATAGATTTTCTGTTCTTTGTTTTGTTTTTTTATTTGAGTTTTCTTCTCTTTTTCCTCTCCCCCCCCCCCCCCCCCCCCCCCCCCACTCCTCATTCAACTCCAGCATTCAATCTTGATCAGAAGGACTTTGCTAGCAACGCCTTTCAACAGGTGCTCCTAATTTCGCCTGGTACGCGGTAATAGGAACAGAGGTAGGCGATATTAGGAACCGCTCTGGGATTCACTAGAAATTTCTAATTTTTCCAGTTTAGCTACTTAACTTAAACTGGCACTGGTTTTGGAGCTGGTTGATCTCCGGATACAAAAGGAAATAGTTCTTAGGGATGTTCTTTGAGTTTCCAGCCTAATCAGAAACTAAAAAGTGGATGATATGTCGAAAAAAAGTTAGGGTAGGCGATATTTGGGGCACTTACATTATATATATATATATATATATATATATATATATATATATATATATATATATATATATATATATACAGGGTGATTTTTTTAAAATTGACACTACTCAGAGCCATCTGTAGCGCGATCTATCAGCCAGAATTCCACCAAAATTGATAGAGGGACTAAGGACGACATGGGAGAGAGTTTCCGTGGGGGGTGGGGGGGGAAAGAATTAGCTCCAAAGTCGCCGATTGGGGACGATATGGCGCTGTTGTTGTCGGCGCACACGAGAATTTGTATAAAAGGCAAGTAAAACATCAAAATACAAATTCATGACTATGTAGTCGACAGCAGCGCCAGTATTTCGGGCTATAAAGATACGGGATGAATACGAACAAGTTGTAAACAGATAAATGAATAACAAAGAAATTGCCCTGCAACACCACTTTATGCAGCAAATTCCCTTCTCTCTCCTTCAATGTGACCACAGTCCTGGTGGACGACACATTGCATCCTGAACATTACGTTCTCAACGGCCAAGCGTAACATGTCACCAGGAATGTTCATCAAAATCCGGGATATGTTGTCCTTTAGGGCCGCCAAATTCGAGACTCCACCAAGATACACCTTAGACTTTAAATAACCCCACAGAAAGATGTCACATGGGTTACGTGCGGAAAGCGAGGTGGCCATGCCAGTGGAAAAAAACAAATGATGACCCTTTCTTCTGTAAAGCGAGGGCGCAATAGATTCCGCACCGATAGCCCAAAATACTGGCGCTTCTGTCGACTACGTAGTCATGAATTTGCATTTTGACGTTTTACTTACTTTATATGCAAATTCTCGGGAGCGCCGACAATAACAGCGCCATATCGTCCTCTATCGGCGATTTTTGGAATTATTTTATTTTTTTTCATAGAAACTCTTTCCCATGTCACCCTTAGTCCCTCTATCAATTTTGGTGGAATTCCGGCTGATAGATCGCGCTACAGATGACTCTGAGTAGTGTCAGTTTTTTAAAAAATCACCCTGTGTGTATATATATATATATATATATATATATATATATATATATATATATATATATATACAGTGGACGCTCGTTAATTCGAACTCGGTAAATTCGAACTTTCGGTTAATTCGAACTAATCCAAAGGCCAAAAAAAACTTGTATTGGAGTTAATGTTAAAAATATCTCATTAATTCGAACTAAATTTTTATCACTTCGGTTAATTCGAACTAAAAATTTAACCAAAAAAAATTCTTTTTCCTCGTTTAATGGAGAAAATACACACTGTATTTATTATTTTGTGTGTCAAAATTTCTTTTCTGTGTAAAGAGGCACATGCCTGCATTCCTTGACTATTGCATGTCCGCTAAACGTTAGTAGCATTGTCCTTCTTATTAGTGCTAAACGGAAAAAGCAATTTTCCTTTATTTCGATAGATTTTCTTAGAATTTCAGAAAAACTAGTGTTTACTACATTTTCTAGGGAGCTGTGTCAGTTATAACTGCAGTGCAGACAAGTTAATGTGGTCTAGTTTTTCTTCCTCATTGTGTGGTGTGAACGTGCAAAAATTCAGGATGTCTACACGTGGAAAGTACAAAACCCTAACTTTGGAGACAAAGGTAGAAATTTTAAAGAAAGTAGAGAATGGCGAATGTAAAACAAAGTTAGCAGCTGACTATGGAATTTTAAAAAATGCCTTGTCAACTAATTTGAAAAACAAGGAGAAAATTTTAGATTCATGGGAAAAATCAAAATTTGCTAGAGGAAGGAAACGCATGAGAAATGCATCCCAAGAATATCTAGAAAAGGCTCTACTGCTATGGTTCCAGGATGTTAGATCTCGAAATTTTCCTATGAATGGACCCCTAGTGCTGAC
Organism: Dolomedes plantarius; assembly: GCA_907164885.2. Lineage (NCBI taxonomy): Eukaryota > Metazoa > Arthropoda > Arachnida > Araneae > Dolomedidae > Dolomedes > Dolomedes plantarius. Next base: position 94,562,619 of record OU015494.1, on the reverse strand, counting down.
GAAGGCTGATGAATTGGCAAGTCGAATGGGTATTGAAGATTTTAAATGCAGTGATGGATGGCTTTCTCGATTTAAGTCAAGGCAAAATATTTCTTATCAAACTGTATGTGGCCAAAGCTCTGATGTAAACGAAGACGTATGCACTAATTTCGGTAGGAAACTCCCAGGGCTTTTTTTCTCTACTTACCTGCCGAAAGATATTTTTAATGCGGCCATAATGTACAAAGCCATAATGGACACTATTAAAACTCTGAAAGCATTTATTCAGATGGAACCTTCCTCTGAAAATGAATTGAAATGTTTACTTCAAATCGAAAAGCTCGCTGAACAATGTAGGAAACATCATAAACAGAACCAAACATGCATTTTACAGATTTTCGCCAAACTGTAATTCATATTTTTAATAAAAGTTTACTTTATACTGCATATCTTCTGCTTCATTTTATGATTAAGTATGTATTGCTTTTTAATATGTTTAACTTTAGATAACATAGTATAATATATTTTCTGGGGTTATACATACTAGGAGAGATTCTTCTTCAGTGATACACATTTAAAGTTATATATTTTCTCTTAACATCGGATAATTCGAACTTTTTTCTGCGAACCTTCGAGTTCGAATTAACGAGCGTCCACTGTGTATATATATATATATATATATATATATATATATATATATATATATATATATATATATATATATACTGTTGGCTCTTTGTTTAACGACGATCTCTATTTAAAGACGATATTTCCCAGTCCCGGCTTCTCCGACGTTATGGGAAATGTTATTTTTTAACAAATTCTGTTTAAGGACGATCTCTAATTAAGGACGATTTTTCACGGTCCCTTGAAAGTCGTTAAACAGAGAGCCAACTGTGTGTGTGTGTGTGTGTATATATATATATATATATATATATATATATATATATATATATATATACAGTAACCACCGCTTATAGTGATCAGTGGTTATAAGAATCAACCGTTTATAAGAATCAATATCGCAAAAACAAAAACAAATGTATTATTTCCATGTTAAAATTTTCGCTTTAAAGAATCAATCCACCGGTTTTAAGAATCAGCTTACGCTCTTCGCTTTCCTTTCATTTTTCCGAAAAAAGCCACTGAAACCCTCGACAGGCACGAAGTACATTCTCTATTTTTTTTTAAGAAAAACTGATAAGATGGGATGGAATACAGTCGTAAAATACATCCCTTTCTTTGTTAGACATAATATAATAGTTTCCCCTTAAACGCTTTAGCTAAACACTGTCCAATTAGCTTGACCCAGGAGCATCTTTAGCTGTCCGGGCCCGATTTCAATTTTCTCCACTGACAAAGACAGGGACTCTTTTTTTCCCACCTTCCACATCCTGGTTGCGGCTTCCTGGACCCTGAAACACATAAATCTTCGGCGAAGTGTCCACTATCACTTAGGCAAACGTGACATTAGTAGATTCAGCACGTTATCAAACTGTGAAACGTAAGATAGAAGGTGAATCTTCGTCCGAGACTATTGATATTGAAAGAGGTATAAACAGTCTCCTGAAAACTTCATGACGTCAAACTACCATAGAAAACTTTTTCTTGCACTCTTCCTGTAGTTGAAATGTTAAAACTGTTAAGCAGGTATGTTGTAACAAATATTGAATTTTTTTTTCTTCTCTTACTATAATCATGTGTATCTACTTATAGGTATAGAAATTAAGTTGTATTTTTTAAAATTATAAAAAATAATTTTTATAAAAGATAATTAACGTAAATTAAAGAGTATTTTATGGCAAATTATCTAATATATGTATATATAGGTGTGTGTGTGCCCGTCCAAAAACCCAAATTTCGGCTATAAGAATCAACCGCTTATAAGAATCAAAAACAGTAATAACAAACGTGATTCTTATAAGCGGAAATCACTGTATATATACGTATAGTGAAACTTCTCTAGCTAGCCATCCCTCAAAACGACCACGTTTTTTTCGGAACTATCACTAGCCGCCATAGCCATACGGTGAAACTAGAGAAGTTTCACCGTATATATATGTGTTTGAGTCTCAGTATGTCCAGGCGACCTTTCGGATGATTCACCCCCCCCCCCCTCCTTCGCCCTGAATGTAAGGCTTTGAATTTATCAGAATTTAGCGATATGCATTTTCTTCTCAATTTTTTAAAAGAATATTCTGATGTTTTATCGTGAAGCTATTTAGTGTTAAAATAAGAGACACCTTAATAATCATAATAATACTAACAACAGTATTACTGTAATAATACAATGAAGTAATTCATAACTGAGTACTCAAAAAGAACATTTAAAATAAGTTTTAACTCGATCTGTGCTGGTTGGGCTTAAAAGAAACCGGCATATTTGTGTGCTGGGTCAAATTGATGATTAGTCGCGCCCTGCGTGGCCAAGCTTAGAATTTTTGTCCCAGTTGGATCAATGCACTAGTCTCAGAATAGCAGATGAAAATATCTTGCAAATTTGTATAGCAATGCAGTCAATTCGATTATTACTATCACCAGGGCCTTTTTATCGCATGGGCAAATTGGGACTTTGCCCAGGGCCCCCTGATGCTAGGGGGCCCAAAAACTGTCCTCTTTAACATGCAAAATCTGTTTAACGATGTTTCTCAACACCAAAATAGATAGGGTTCCAGATAAGTGAAAGTTTTTAATTTCGCTTTCTGCTTTAGAAAAAATGTTAAACTATCAGGTTGTATGAGACTTACAACAGATTTGAAAGGCATTTTCAATTTGATGTGAAACATGTTTATGAATGCTTCATCTTATCAATCATACACTGTATTAGCAAATATAGGACTCGCATGCAGGGTTGTTTGGTTTAAATCGTTATTTGAATCAAAATTTAAATCAAACGATTTTTTTTTATCCTGATTTTTAACAACTTTTCCTCACAACGCCTGGTGTTTGTACCAAGTACTTCTAAGCCCGGCCACACACCGAATGCAACAAAACATTGCGCACCGTTTCTGTTGCTAGACGTTGCGCAACCAAAATGTTTTATCGTGGAAAATGGTGATACATTTTGACTCGCAATGCTAGGTTGATTTGATATTTCATCAGTAGTAAGAACACGGGAGTTGAAGAGGTCTGCAGTATTTTGTTCTTTGTTGAGGGAAGTGTTCAGTTTTGGGAAAGTAGTTTGGTTATAATTGTGGGTGATATGGCAAATGAGGAAGTAGAAGTAGCTATTCTTTTGTGGCAATTTATACAATGTTTGGATGAAAAACCAGAAAGAAGCTGTTGGATTCATCCAATCAATAAAAAAAGACACATTGGCAGTTTTATTCCAGAACTTAGAAATGACCCAGATAAGTTTTACAATTACTGTAGGTTAAGCATACCTACGCTTGATTATCTCTTGGGACTTGTTGAAGACAAGATTCGGAAAAAGAACAACTACCGGAAGAGTATACCTCCAGAAGAAAGACTTTTAATAACATTGTTGAATAACAAAAGCTTTTTTGTTTTGTAAAAGTATTAATATAAAGAGTAGTAACAAAAGAAAGATAAATATGTAGTTAAGTATCTACTTTTAAATCTAAGAAAAACATATCTTATAAAATATTTTAAAAAATCAATAAAAAAAACAACTTAAACGCAATTTTTTTTCTTCCTTGTACGATTTTTGCCGCTCTGGGCAGGTGCCCTGCTTGCGCCTCCCTAGATCTGGCCCTGAGTGACGCAAAGCTATTTTTCTTTCTTACCAATATCTTAAAAAATGGGGGTGTCTGGATTACTTGAGGGCAAGGTTTATTCGACTAAATGTGATAAATTGGTGTGGTACATACTTGGAATATTCAATTCCTCAGCTATATCTTGCCAAATTTTATTTATTACATCTTGGTTGTGGTTGTCCTTTGCTCTAAAATCATAAATTTTTGGCCTTGCGTGGACAAGAACAATCAACTTGTCAGCATCAACCTCCATCTCTTTTTATTGTAATAATGCAAAAATCCTCAACACGGAGCATTAAGGGGACAGTGGACTTTCAAAATTGTGAAATTTGTCCAAAAATTCGATTTTTTAATTTTATTGAATTGTGAAACTACGGACGAGTAGGAATGTGTTGCAAAAAGAATTTTTAATTTCTGTGATTACTTTCCTGGTTATAGGCATTTGTATTTAATTTAGATATTATGCGGTTACTAATAGCAATAACTTTAAATGTGTTTTTCTCAAAATAAAAATTTTCATGTCATACGAATATTCAAACTGCTCCAGGCGCATTTCTAATTATCGTATTGCTTTGAAATTTAAGTTTTATATACTCAACTGTAAATCAAATAAATTTTATTGAAAAAAATTATGCTGCGTAGCTCAGAATTTCTAAATTTTGTACTTGAAAAGACGATTTATAGGTATTTTGCGTAATAAAATGGGTGTTTTCACTATTATTATTTTTTCTCTTTATATTTTTAATGAATGCTTAAAATAAGCAATAAGTTTCATTGTTAGTTCTATAAGGCAGCGCTCCGCAACCGCTGTGCCGTGGCACACTAGTGTGCCGCGAGGTGATCTTGACTGTGCCCCGGGGATTGTATCGATTATAATAATAAAAAAAAATTAACCACCGCTTTAGTTAGAAATTTTTCTAAGTAAAATATTCCTCTGACTTTTTGCTAATATTTCTCTGGGTCGAAATTATACACAAAACAAAACATGTTACCTTACATTGTATGTATGCTCGAGCGTCATATTTCTGGATTTTAGTTAAGAGAGAATATCCACTAATTTATGACAAGGACATTGCAATTTTGCTCCCTTTTTCTACGACATACTCATGCGAACAAAGTTTTTCGACACTGGTTCTAATTAAAAATTACAAACGATCCTGTTTAAAGGGTCTTGACCATGAACTTCGAGTAGCTCTTTTAATAGAGAGCCAAATATTAAACGTACATATGTTCATCAAAACAAGATCAAATATATCATTAATAAATAAGTTATGTTTAAATTAACTTTGATTTATTAGACTTAAGTTAAGACAAAAAAAAATTTAATATAAAAATTTAAAGAGAAAATGTTTTTACTTGTAAACTTTATATTTTTGTTCTTGTGTTGGTACACAATTCAAAATGATTTATATAAAACTTAAATGCTTATAATTATCTTGATACATAGAGCTATTTTATTGTGTTTTTTTACCTAATAAAAACATATACGTATTTATTGTAATTTATGTATTTGCAAGCTTTTTCTTGTGGAGTGCCGCGGAATTATCGAAAAAACGTTGTTGTGCCGTGGAAGATAAAAGGTTGCAGAGCTCTGCTATAAGGTATCATGTAAATAAAAATTACCGTATTATATGCAAAAGAAATGCGCATAGAACATTTTTAATTAGGCCAATTTTTGATATAATTCATAATTCATAAATTATTAATATTTCATCTTTAAATGTTAACCACTTTTACATATCTATGGTACTAATCACATATTCAAATTTCAAGCAAATCCATTCAAAACAAAAAAAGTTAGGTTTGAAGGTCCACTGTCCCCTTAATGAAAATAAAATGCTCGTGTTCCCACACGCGCAGATGAAATGTTTCACCAGCTGTGTGTCGAGAAACATCGGTCAAAGAAGCATACACTTTTGTTGCAGCAACGTTTCCGAAATGACGCGACGTGTATCAAAACAATGTTGCATCCGGTGTGTGGCACTCCCCTTTGATTGCAGACGATGCGTTCGATACAGAAAGCTAGAAACAGAAACGTTGCGCAATGTTTTGTTGCATTCGGTGTGTGGCCAGGCTAATAGTATAGTCCATGGGTAGTTCTTATTTTTATAAATGCTCGTAAAGGGGGGGGGGACCCAAATAGTATCTGCCCAGGGGCCCCCAGCGTTCATAATCGGGCCCTGAGTATCACATAATTTCATTTACAGTGGCAGTTTTGAAGAGAAATTTCCAAGCAGTAAGCCAGAATATTCCTGCATTCACGGTATTTAACATGTTTTGCAACAATATTTTGCTGCTTCAAAATTATGACTAGCAGTACGCGTCTTTCCGTACTTTAAATGTTCATATCTTCAGTTATAAAATTCAGACAAGTAATCTTAGAAAATGTAATAAAAAATTACATACTTGTCGATAATCCTACATTCATTTTAATTCCCGCAGTGAAATTAATTTACATTCATATAACATTCAAACATAATAGAGAAATGTTTTAATTTCACTATTTTGAAAAAAAAATGTACTTCGATGAATGATTTAAGTACAGGCAAATAATTTTTAAATTTAAAAAATAATAGCTTTTTAATGTTAATTCTAATCAATTTTTCTCAACTCTAATAGGATTTTCTTTGGCCTTTATGCAGAAAATGATGATCAAAGCACTCTCTTAAAACCAACCAACCTCACTTTAAGAGAGCTAATGAATCACAAGACGACAACGCAATATATTTTACAGATAAATATTTGAAATACAAAGAGAATATATCTGTAAGGCTCATACCCGTAAATTCTAGTAATGCGTATTCTAAAATTTTAAAAAGTTATGAAATACTTGAATTAATTTTACATTGAACTATTTTTAGGTTACAATGCTAAGGTGATTAATTTTTCTTACATCAAGCAGAAATTATTGGTATTATATACGACCTTCATTAAAAAAAAACTAAATATTTTGTCAATAAAACCTTAGAAAATAACTGACAGGTTTGGTTTGGTTTGGAGCGCTACGGTCAATTTTTGCTACACGAGGGCTAATTAGACCGGTACCTACTGCTTAAAGCCGATTCCGAACGGCTACAAACGTCCATGCCAAGAGTGGGATTCGATCCCACAGACTTTGGTACCGAAAGCCAGCGCCCTACAAATAACTGACAGATTTTAAAATATAAATGTAATACTACCATACAGCTTAATATACTTTAATGCTATCATACAGCAAAGCAAAACAGCTCTTTGCTATAAAGTCATGGCAACTTTTATTCTTTCACTAAATATTGCACATTAAAAGGGAAGTTCCAGATAGTTTAAAAAGTAACTACCTATCATATAAAGATGATTTTGCTGTCATCATTACTTTTATTTTTACATTACTATTAGTCAGTAGCATGTCACTGATCGTATTAGACCATATTTCCAAGTTTGACAAAAAAATTATGTAGGAAAATGTTTGTGCAATACATTTTGCTTATTGGTTTGACATAAAAAAATACTAATATGGAAATATGAATTTTTATGTCAAGTTTGAAAATTTTCATATTTTATGAGCAGCTGTCAAAATATGCCACATTTACATTGAAAATTAAAGCAGATGCCTTATAGTATATCTGGTAGGTGGCTACTTGGAGAGAACTAAGTGGTATCAGTTACACAGAAAACCCTGTGATGGCTTGAGAATGTTATTTCAACATTGTGGAATAAATCCTTCTCTATCCGACATTTCAGTATTATTTCATACACAGTACCTCAAAAAAATTAAATTAACTAACATCTTACACACTCTGATACATTGCATTTCTATTCAGAAATTAAAGATACAGTGAAAAAAAGTTTAATTTATTAGTGCTTGTAGGCGAAAAGACCAAAAAGATTAAAAATAAAAGTATTTTTTAAATCCAAGATAATTTATAGGGGTGAACACTAGTTTTTCTTTGTCAGATTTAAGATACACTGTATGTAACAGTTTCATAGGATAAATTATAAATATGAAGATTAATCTTTCATTTCACAAAATGTTAGAATAGATGGAACTAAATATGTCCAGATAAACCAGAAAAATTAATCTAGTACAGAGCAGCAGCATTTATTAATAAAATATATTATTTTAAAAATCATTTCTTATAAATCAGGCATTACCTAAAGATTTACTAAAATGGTTACCAAACTTAATAATTATATTGAAATATTTATTTTAGAAGTAAATAGCATTATGACTATTTAGAAGTAAAAGTGCATTATGACTGAATTGAAAAAATGTTTCAAAATCCTAGTTTGATGACTAATAACAGGGAGCTATGACTGTTTTTCAACTCTACGAAAAGTTTTTTCTGTTAAAAGCTATTTATGAGGAATAAAAATATTTTACCCCATAAGATATGAAGCACAATAAACTAACCAAATTTTCTTTTCTTTTCCACACATTAGAGTACTTTTGACACTCTTAAAGTCAATACTTCTTTTATGTCTTCAGAAAATAGACTGAAGATCACAGTTTAATGAACATATATCTCGAAAGATTCTGAAATTAATGACAAAGATTGTGAGAAATTCATTTCAGAAAAAATTGCTTTTTGCATATGTGGCATTACATTATATAAATAAATTTTATGAGAATCCTCCTTTCTTTTTATTATTTTATTTATTTTTTTAATACTCCATTATCACTTCTCATATATTTATATGTACTATCAAAAATCTAGTGGCAGCATAGTAACTAAGTAAATTAATTGACTTGTAAAGAATTTCATAGATTGCATCCAGAAACATGGGCATAAGAAGCAATGGTAGAAACCCCACACACACATACACCTGAAATTTCGGTATTTCATATATCGTGAGGTTACAGGTGAAACACACTAAGTCAAAAAACATGATTTTGAGAAAATGCTAATCACAGATTTTTTTTTTGTTTTAACTTCCTTGGTACTAACATTATTAAATCAAATTAAGTTATAAAACTGGTTGTTTTTTTGCTTACTACGAACCAGTCTTGGCCCTCATATGCTTATTTTATATTATTATCCTCAGGATGGCTAGTGTGTTACACCTATAAAAACTGCTAGTCTATAGTACTTAAGTTGATTACAAAACTTTGAAAAAAATTAAATAAATAAAGATATGACTTAGTGTGTTTCACCAGTAGAAACATCTCCCTTTTCTGGTCAAGGAAATCCGAAAATCAATAATTTTGACTTTAGTGTGTTTCACTTGTAACCCCATGATATTATCACCATTTTATTAACCAAAAAACCTGTCTTCTTCCCACGTGTACAAAGATTTTTAAAAAATCTGGCTACATAACTGGTTCAATTAATGTGTAAAAATGTCATTAAATATTAAAGATAAAGTATGTGTAAATTCTTTTTTTATTTTATCAAACTAAAAACAAGCAATTATGCATTATTACTCTTAATATAGAATATTGTCTTTCATGTGTTCAGCAACTTGGTCACACTGACCAGCCTATTAAACAGGGCAATACATTAAGTCTAAGATTGCTTTTGCATATGAAAGGTACCAAGTGCTATCATGATTATATAATTATCAGACTTTTCAAAGAGCTTCACTAGATTACAGAACAATAACTACTAACTTATTACAGAACAATAAATACTAGCATAATCTATCACTATTTATATAATTTTTAATGATTGCTTTTTAGTGTTTTAAAACCAATCTACTTGACAAAAATTATTTTGAGAAATTAACACTAAAATTAATTTTACATATTTTGTCATTCTGGATAATTTTTTCATTCCATAACCTTGTCATACCCTTAGTCATAATTTTATTTAAAAACAACACAAGTTTAAGTTGAATTCACAAAGGAGACTTTATATGATCATAACAGCTATACTGTTTTACTATAGTTACTTGAAAAAAATACAGTATTTTGACGGCATAATTTGATTGAAGAACAAGAATTCAATTAAAGCTTAACAGCTAAAACCATATGTTTGTAGAAATTTTGATATTTGTTACAACACCTTAGAAGCAATACATAAAGTCATTTAATATTAACAAAGCATCTAATCAAATAATAAATAATCATATATTTGTTAAGAATTATTCCAATATTTACATCCAGTAAAGTCATTTTATATTTTTATGGCCATATAAACACTATATTTTCTTCCTATATTCTCTGTATAGCATTTAATCTTTATTTGCAAGTAAATAAGTGTAATTACTGCTCAGTTTAGCCAAAATTTAGATTTTTCATAAATAAAACATGCAGTACTATTATGATTATTCATGACCAGAATCTACAAGGCCTTTTTTTTCTTTTTCTCTATAACTGGATCTGCAATCTCGGTTTTGGGTCATATATTTTAGAAGTAAATTTTGTTGATATTATCAGAATAACGAATCTTCTGGACCAAGCTGAAAATATGTCTAACACAGAAATCCAAATTTTTCTAAACCAACAATCAACTTTTTTCCTATTTGTCAAAAACTGAGATGCAATAAGAAAAAAATTACTGAAGAAAACAATGGACAAAACTGTGTGTTGACTTAATGGGTCACATCAAACTCTAAAATGTGACATAGTATAATGAAAAAATAAAATAAACATTTTAAAAGGTAAACAAATTGTGAATAACACACTTATTAATTCCCATTTTTAATTTTATTTATTTATTCCCCAATCTGATACAGTTTTAAAATTATACTTTACGTTATTGAGTACTTTATGAAAAAGTATCTACCATCATTAAAATACACAAACTTTTACAAACAATACTATTTCACGTCCGTCGAATAAATAAAAATTAATTTGATATATATCCCTTAACGTTTCATAATTTCAATAAAAATATTAAGCTAATGTAAAAACCCGAATACGATCGATTTTTATTTAAAATTTAAACAAAGACACTGATAAAATTTCAATTAAAAAATTATAGTTCAAGGAAAAATAGAAATCGCAAACTTACCATCCCTTTTAAAGGCACCAAAACATGCTGAACTCCAACTGGGCATCTTGGAATTTGCAGACAGGTAAGAAGTAAACACGATATTTATATATATTTTTTACAAATTATCAAGCCAAATAAATTTACTCCTTTCTCGTCGTAAACACAAATTATTTCCATCCTTACTTAAAATAATGCCCATGGTTAATAAATAAAGCACCTGAAATTTTTATAACATAAATATATTAGGTCAGTGCGTATTTGAAATTGAGAATGCCGCTCTTTCACCAGTCCTATTCACAATCGCAAGCGCAGGACTGGCGTCTGAGAGTTATTATGTATGTGAATATCAGCTCTCACACACAACAAATGAAAAAAAAAAACGAATGTCCTATTTTCAAAACAGAGCATGCGTGTTAAAACACCTTTAGGGATGTTATAGGGGAAAAGGGGGGAAATAGGGATACTAGCAGAAAAGTAGGGATAAATTCTGCAGATTAACGACTCTCCTCGTTTCACTTTCTCTAGCGTTGTGTCGATTATTTTACCAGCATACCCAGGGGCGAAGCGAGAGGGGGTGGGAAGGGGGTCTATCATGCCCCAGGCACCACTCGCAGAGGGACGCTAAATAGTCCTTTTAACCAATTCTATATATTATATTACTACAGTGGTACCTCGGTTTACGAACAAGAGCCGCATATGTGCTGCCATCCGGTGATATGCGATGCCAGCATTCGTCACACTTGCTTCGGTTCGTGAACAATCCACATGTCAAGCTCAGTTGGGTTTGCACAACTTAAATGTTAGTTGCTCAAGTATTTCACAAATTTTTCTTTTCTAGATATTTTTTTTTAAATTAGCCCTTAATATGGCTCCCAAGAAAATGGCAAGAGCAAGTGATATTGCTAGCAGGAAACCTAACTTAACTATTGAGAAAAAGAAGGAAATAATAGTTAAACATGAGATTGGTGTATGCGTTTCTTATCGCGCTACGCAGTTTGGGTTGGCGAAGTCTACCATTTGTACTATCCTCAAACACAAAGAGGCAATAAATGCAGCTAATGTGGCAAAAGGAGTGACTGTTTTAACGAAGCCTCAAGTATTATAAAAGGTAGAAAAATTATTGCTAGTGTGGATACGGGAAAAAGAGCTTGTTGGTGATAGTATTAAACAGGCTTTAATATGCGAAAAGGCTAAGTTGGATAGTGATTTAGAAATTAAAACATCGAGCACAAATACTAGTTTTGAATGTGAAGATTTTAAAGCCAGTAGAGCCTGGTTTGAGGAATACCGCAAGTGAAGTGGAATTCATAATGTTGTCAGGCATGGGAAGACTGCTAGTGCAGGTAAAAAGGCTGCAGATGAATTTGTTGATGATGTTGAGGCAAACTCCTTGATTAATGTAAATTCGTTTGCCCATGCAGAAGAACTGCCTCTCAACTCCACATCAACAAAAATGTAAAACAGTTCCGCTTTCATTCAAAATTGTATCGTGTATCGTAAGTAATTCGTATTTAAATAAAGTGCTTGTTCTAAAGTATTCATAGTCATTATCGAACAGTTTTCTCACATTTCTGGCGTCCGCGACAAGGACTATGGATAACCTAAAGCGAGAACGAGCACAACTCCGGCGATTATTTACGAACTCTTTAAAAACTTTGGAATATAAATTGACTGTTGAACCGGTAATTAGAAGTGACGTGATACCGGCAAGTAGTGTATTAGAGGATAAAGTGAATCGCCTGTTTGATTTAGATGAACAAATAAAAGAATTATGGTTAAACGCAGAAGATTTTGACGAAGAATTTTCAAAAGATATAGATGTAACTGAATCTTATCGTGATCAATGGATTACCTCGAAATCGAAAGTCACGAATCTTCTGGTAAACGAAGTTAATTTAGACGATAATGCAAGTGTCCCATCTCAAGGTAAGCAAAATTTTCGACTTCCTAAGCTAGAATTGAAACGATTTGACGGAGATGTAAAAAACTGGATTGGATTTTGGGGGCAATTTAAAAAAAAAATCATGAAGATGATACCATAGACTCTGATGATAAATTCCAATATTTACTGCCGGCTACTGAAATCGACTCTTCAGCCCGAGACCTCGTAGAAAGTTTTCCACCATCTGGGCCAAATTATTTTAAGGCCATAGAACAAATGAAGTCGCGTTTTGCACTGATGAGTTGTTGATTGAAATCTATGTTCGCGAACTTCTGAATTTAGTCTTAACTCAAGTTAAAAATGGAGAAATCTTTACTTTGCGTATCCTGCATGACCGATTGGAAACTCAGTTACGTGCATTAGAAACTTTGAGAGTAACTTCTGAGAAATATGCAGCAATGTTGTACCCCTTAGTCGAGTCTGCTTTACCAGAGGAAATAATGAAAACATGGGAACGATCGCGAACAGTGAAAACTGAAACCGTCAAAGAAGTTAACCTTTTAAGTAGGCTTTTAGAATTTTTGAGATTCGAAGTGGAAAGCGAAGAACATTTGAATCTGGCCCGTTCCGGATTTGCATGTAGCAAAGAATTCGATACATCGAAATCTCGACATCACATTCCCACCGTAGCGTGTATTGTAGCGAGTGTAAAGAAATACACTAAATCTGATAAATTATGTTTGTGGTGTAATAAAGTTTCTCATAACTCTACAGAATGTTTTAAAGCAAATTATATACAATATGATGAAAAGAAAGAAATATTGCGTAAAAAAGGGGCATGTTTTTCTTGTTTAAAAATAGGGCATAATTCGAAGGTATGCAAAAGTTATGTCAAGTGTTTCATTTGTAATAAACGACATCATAGAGTTGTATGTCCAAACCCACACCAATCGAAAGATGCCAAGAAAGAAATGAATGAAAATCCAAACGCTGAGGTGTTGATATCTAGGAAAAATTCGCCAACTCTTCTTTCGACTGTTCTTGCCAGAATTACGAATAAGGAAAAATCTGGTATTATCCGGATATTGTTTGATACAGGTTTTGGGGGTGGCGAAACTGAACAAAAGTTACATAATGCCTATGATATTACTTTGCAAAGCTTATGTTCAAAATTTCGATGTCGTATTTCCGTTTTAGATGAAACAAAAATTTGTGGAAATATACCCCGTGTTACGAATCTTAATGTGTACCCTCTTCTGAGGAAGAAAAATATGGTACTAAGTGATGTGGGAGAAAACACACCGGAAATAGGCTTGTTAATTGGGGCCGATTACTTGTGTTCTTTATTGACCGGAACAATAGTTCCAATTGACGATAATTTGGTAGCAGTTAATACAAAACTGGGATGGACTCTCCAAGGTAAACAAGAATGTTCTGTTAAATCTTTAAATGATATTAGTTGCTCTTGCAACTTGGATTTAACAGAATTATGGGATTTGGATGTGATTGGTATTAGAGATCCATCAGAAATTAAATCTAGACAAGACGTAGAGGCTGAGACTTTAAATTTCTTTCATAGAACTATTAAGCAGATTGAAGATAACAGATATGAAGTTAGTCTTCCATGGAAGGAAGGGCATCCTGAATTAACTAATAATAAGGAACTCGCTAAGAAACGCCTCATATCGACCACAAAAACACTTGTTCGCACAGGTCATTTAGAAGAGTACAACGACATCCTCAAAGAATGGCTAGATTTAGGCATCGTAGAATTAGTCAAGGAAGATGATGGTATTGGGCATTACCTACCCCATCGACCCGTTTTCAAGAGTACGACTACAAAAATACGTGTTCTTGCACGACTACAAAAATACGTGTTCGATGCATCCGCTAGAGATAAAAAGGGTAATTCTTTGAACAATTGTTCAGAAAAAGGCCCAAATTTAATAGAGTTAATTCCCAAATTAGTGATGCAGTTTCGAAAGCATGCAATTGGCATTACTTCCGACATCAGAAAAGCCTTTTTGCAAATTAGTCTTTCTCCAAATGATAGGGATTATTTCAAGTTCTTATGGTGGAAAGATCGGAAGACAGAGGAAATTATAACCTTACGCCATTGCCGCGTTGTTTTTGGTGCTTCACCAAGCCCGTTTATACTAGGAGCAACAATAACATATCATATTGAACATGCTCCAGAAAACTGCTCAGTTTCTCCAGAACTACTTTTATATTGATAACTGTGTCCTAAGTCTAGAAACGAAGGAAGAGGCTAGAGTCTTCATCCCTGAAGCCAAACAATTGATGTTTTCAGCCCAATTCGATCTCCGAGGTTGGACAACTTCTCCGGATGGGGTTATAGAATGTGAAACTAATGAAAGATATAATCCAGTACTGGGACTTTCTTGGGACGTCCAAATAGATGAACTCTCGTGTAATTTGGGTACAAGCACATTTTCAGAAAGCTCTGTTACCAAAAGAACTTTGTTGTCCTTAGATCAAAGTATTTTTTACCCTATTGGCTATACTAGCCCTACTACTGTAATCCGAAAATTAATAATACAGAAAAGTTGGAAAGAAAAACTTGGTTGGGATGAAGTACTTCCACAGGATATGAGAAAAGAATTCCTAGACTGGTTCAAGCATCTGTACTTTTTAAAAGATTGTACGGTACCCAGAAGACTTGTAACTGGACCTTTTAAGCATTGTGTAATCAGCCTACATTGTTTCAGTGACGCTAGCAGAGTATCCTACGCAGCCTGTATTTTCATACGATCATGTTATGAGGGAAAAACTTCAGTGCAGTTAGTTGCCAGCAAATCAAGAGTAGCACCTACTAAAGATATTACTATCCTACTATTAGCACTTCTTGGAACTCTCATTCCAACTCGCTTATACAACCAGGTAGTTGACTCACTTAATTTGCAAAGATGCAAAGTTTTTTTCTGGAGTGATTCAACTGTAGCGCTAACTTGGATTAAAAGAAAAAACTGCTGGAAGACGTTTGTTGGAAATCGCGTTGCCGAGATCAGAAGTTACACAAACCCAGATGATTGGCATTATGTACCAGGCTCTATGAATCCAACAGATCTAACCTCCAGAGGCTGCAATGCTAAAACTTTGCTCGAGAGTCGATGTTGGGCGGGACCTGTGAAATGGCCTGTATCTGAAGTCCCAAGTGCTGATGAAGATCTTGTGGATTCTGAGAAGAAATTAGTGGTGACCGTTGTAGCTTAAGAGACCTCTAATTTTACGGATAGTTTACTCTACTTCTCTCAATACTCAAAACTTATTAGGATGATCGCATGGATAATGCGTTTCATCAATAATTGTCGAAAAAATGAATATGCCAGGAAAGGAGAACTAGTTTATGAAGAGGTTCTAAATGCTGAGAAAATATTATTGAGGTTAATCTAGAGGGAAACTTTTCAAGGCAAATGAGTTGAAGTTCTTAAAGAAATGCAAACATTTAAAGATAATGATGGGATCATTAGAGCGAGAACAAAATTAGTCCTAGGCGATGAAGATGAAGGCTTCAAATGTCCCGTATTGTTGCCAGGTGATAACGCAATTATTCACCTACTTATCCACCAGAAGCACTGCCAATTACAACACTCTGGCCTTCGAACTCTGATGTCTAAACTGAGAGAAAATTACTGGATAATAGGTATTAGGAGAAGAGCGAAGAAAATCTGCTCTTGTTGTGTCATTTGTAAAAGATTTAAAGCTAAACGCACGGAACCTCCTTTAGCTCCTCTACCGAGAATCAGAATAAAACATGCTGCCTTATTCGAAGTAACAGGAATTGACTTAGCTGGCCCTTTATTCCTACTTTCAAGTGAAAAGGCATGGATTGTCCTTTATACGTGCGCCATTTATACAGCTGTTCATTTAGAACTAGTTAATTCTCTATCCGCCGGAGTTTTTATAATGGCTCTAAGAAGATTTATTGCACGAAGAGGAAGAGTGAGGCACTAATTTTGTGGGCACGAATAATGCTCTTGAAGATCTGGATTGGAAGCGTATTATGAGTTTTTCTACCATTAAGAAAATAAGATGGAATTTCAATCCCCAACTGCCGCTTGGTGGGGCGGTTGGTGGGAGCGAATGATTCGCATGTTGAAAGAACTGAGAAGAATTTTGGGCAGATCCATTCTTAAGCATGAAGAGCTAGAAACTATCCTGTGTGATTGCGAGGCTACGATAAATTCCAGGCCTCTAACGTATATCGATGACAACTCGGAAGGATTGAAACCGCTGACACCTTCAAATTTCATGCAAGGAATTCCGAGTGCTGAAGTCCCAGATTTAGATGAGAGTGATCATAACAGCTTAAATAAAAGATTGCGTTACCTTCAAAAACTTCGAAATGATTTACGAATGAGATTCCGCAACGAATATTTAGCCATGCCTGTGCATCGTGGACGAAGTCGGGAAGATACCTTGCTAGTAGATGATGTAGTTATTTTAGAATCCCCGGGAAAACGTATGAACTGGCCGCTGGGTCTAATAGTTGAAATTTTCCCTGGAGCAGACGGGCAGTCAAGAATTGCCAGAATAAAGACAGCTGAAGGAGAAAAAATTAGACCTTTCCAGCGAATTTATTCCCTAGAAATTAGAAGTCCAGAAATCCAATTTTTTGACCTGTTAAAAGACAACATTCCAGCCGCTGTGGCGATTCCCTCGGGATCAACCAAACCAACTGATGATGGTCCAGTTCCCGCACCTTCTGTTGCTCCAGACATCCGAACTAGAACCGGACGACGTATAAAAATACCCACAAGATTGGACCTCTGATTATTTTTTGCAATTTTTATTGTTTTATGTTTCCATCAAATTGCAAGGTGGGAGGATATGTTGAGGCAAACTCCTTGATTAATGTAAATTCGTTTGCCCATGCAGAAGAACTGCCTCTCAACTCCACATCAAGAACTATGTAAAACAGTTCCGCTTTCATTCAAAATTGTATCGTGTATCGTAAGTAATTCGTATTTAAATAAAGTGCTTGTTCTAAAGTATTCATAGTCATTATCGAACAGTTTTCTCACAGATGAATTCAAAAAGCCTGTGGAAAGTAAAGGCTACATGCCAAACCAAGCTTTCAACTGTGATGAAACAGGATTGTTTTCGAAAAAAATGACAAAAACCTACATCACCAAAGAGGAGAAGGCACTACCCGGGCCCAAGCTTATGAAGGACAGGATTACACCTTTATTGCGTGCTAATGCATGTGGTGATTGTAAAATCAAGCCACTTTCAGTTTACCACTCTGAAAATCCTCATGCATTCAAGGAAAATAATGTGATGAAGGCTAAACTGCTTGTAATGCGAAGAGCAAATGCTAAGGCCTGGTAACAATAGTCCTTTTCATGGAGTGTATTACCAGCTTTCAAGAAATACCTTGAGGAGAGTGGTTTGCTCTTGAAGTGTCTTCTCATCGTGAATAACGCTCCTGCTCATCCTCCAAATTTCGAAAAAGACTTGGACATCAAATATAACTTCGTTAAGGTCAAGTTTCTACCACCCAACACAACTCCTTTGCTTCAGCCAACGGGCCAGCAGGTTATTTCTAATAAAAAAAATTGTATATCATGGTACTCTTTTGAAGGTGTTTTCAAGTCACATGACACCCGTTTGACCCTAAGAGATTTTTTGAAGGAGCACTCGATATTCTCAACTGCATCAACATTATTGATAAGGCCTGGTGGAGTATCTCCTATCATACCCTACAGTGGAACTGGAAGAAACTCTGACCAACTTGTGTGCCAGAGGGAGACTTCGGGAGCTTTGATAATGAAGAGGCGGAAGTCAAAGTTGTGGATGAGATAGCATCCATGGACAAAAGTATGGGCTTGGAGGTCGACTGTGAAGATGTGGAGAAGCTGGTGGAAGAACACGTCGAAGAACTCACCACAGAAGAGCTTGTTGAGCTGCAGTGTCAACTGATGAACATTTTCCCGGAAGAGCATTTATAAAATAATGACAATGATAGGGAGAAAGTTTCCATTGCCATGATAAAAGAAATTTGCAGCAAGTGGAGTGAAGTGCAGACATTTATTGAAAAGCATCGCCTTAATAAATCTGTGACTAACAGAGCATTTAATATTCTAAATGACAATGTGATGTCCCACTTCTGTGAAAATTTTCAGAAATGCAAAAGACTAAGGGCCTGTTCACATAGGAGTCCGTTGCGTTGCGTTAAGGAAAAGATGACGTAGAGACGAAAATAAACCAATCATATACCTCCAAACGATTAGCAATGAAATTTTTTACGACTATGATTGGTTTATTTTCGTCTCAACGTCATCTTTTCCTTAACGCAACGCAACGGACTCATATGTGAACAGGCCCTAACTTCTATAGACAGGTCTCTTGTGCTAAAATCATCTCGTGAGAAAGTGGAAAAAAAAACACTAAAATCAAAATTGCCTATTGATAATATGGAAGATGACTTACCTTCCAAGCATAGACATCTGCAGTTCCCCACCTCCCTTTTCAAAAATCAGCCATCTGCACCAGCAAAACCCACTGCAAAACTAAAGTGCTGTATTGAACAATTATCATGTGTTAGTTCTTCATAACAAAGTCTGTTTCATTTATTTTCACCATTTCTTTATAACTAAACCCATAAAAACAAGTAAAAATAACTATGTTCTACGGGGGAAGGGATTAAGATAATTCTTCATCCGTTAATTTATATGGGAAAACAGCTTCGGTTTAGGAACCAATTCTCGGAACGTTCATGACAGAACCTTGTTACATGAAAGTTGTAAACCGAGGTACCACTCTATAACAATATCGTATCATATAAGAAAATATAAATAAAAAATGTTATAAATATGTTAAAAAATTAAAGCATACTTTTTAAATAATTCAATGATAAAAATTGCTTCAAACTATCCGCGACCCCTCCAATATTTTTCGCGACCCACAGTTTTACATACCTGTGGACTAGCGCGCCATCTGAATGCATACCGTAAGAATTGATTTTAATCGAACTATATGAATGATGTTCAATAAGCGAGTTATCCGATTTGCCTTTTTGCACAGAACGGCCTACGGAGGAGTGGATCGGGAGCAAACGTTTGCTCATCTGAACTTCCTTTCAGAATACTGTTTTGGCGCCATCTATCGGGAAATATGATAAACATTTTATGATTATATTTTTATGCACATTTTTAAAATAATAAAAATTCAGCATTGATGAATAATAAATTTTGAAAGCTTAATTTACCTGAATTAAACTCATGAAAATTATTATATCTTTTATATATATATATATATACCTTGAGAGTAGAAAATGGGATAAAATTATTTTCAATCATACTAGTACATTTAAAAAAAATTAACTAATTAGGTGACTTTTAATGATGAAAAGTGTATGTGGTAAGAAGAATAATTAGATAATCCAGAAGGTTTAAAAACTCATTTATTGAAAAAAAATTGCTTTAAATTTATTTACATATTTACATTTGAAAAATTACTATCACTTTTTTGAGTACAAATGATCAAAGTCTGTATTAATAAAAATTATTTCATTATTTGACAGTAAACTTTTCTTTATATTTTCTGATTCTTTAACAGTAGGATTAGAAAATGTACTGTTATTAGATAACTTCTTTTTGGTAGAAAAGTATCCTTGTTGTTTCTGAATTTTTTTTTCGTACAATTATGTTACAATTTTCTTTTAACTTAATATCATTTTTTTCTTTTTCCAAGTTGCTTCTACAAATGTCTAACACTTTATTTAAACTTTTATGAATGTTATCATTTTCTTCGGGTGAAAATTTGCATTCATTCAGGTATGATTGGATACTTTCTAATTTTGTCCTAACAGAAGAATGTACATGTCTGTTATTTGATTCTGATACTCTGGGAAGAATATCTAATGTTTCCTTTAACAAATCATAACTGTCATCATTATTAGTGTTTTCACCTATCTCCATGTCATTGTTGCTCTTTTCTTTTGGTTTATAATATGTCTGAGCAATTTTATGAATGTGTTTGCAGATATTACTTCTAATAAGGTAATTGATGCAAGTACATTTAAAAGTGTGAATACATATTTCACATTAAAAACATTTTTCATAACAACTTTCTTTGCACTTCTCTTCTGACTTAATTACTCTGTGGGAAAGTTCAGAGGATGCAGATTGAATCATCCACTCATTTTTTGCAACGCAGTGTATCATTTCAGGCTTTATTTCAATGCTGAGATTGTGACTATTCATAATTTTATTTATCTTATCAGTTGAAATTCTTTTTTTTTTAAATCTTAATAAGGCATTGAAAAATTAAATCTCGAACTAGCTTCAAAAGGTTGTCAATTGCTATATCTAGTCTTCTGACTTGCTTCCCATCTAAATACTGGTATTTCATTTTTTTATGTAGGGATTCTAAGTACATATTAACATTAATGCCTAATCCCTTTCTGAAACAATAAGCCCATTTTTGGGGTTTTGTTGCATAATAATTTTGGAAATATTTGCCAAAATCAACTGTGTCCTCATCATTTAAAAGGCTATTTATAAATTCTTCGAGCAGCCTTAAAAATGTTGCTGTATCTAGCTCATTCCGTATTGTTTTAGCTGCTTTATATACCAGTTTCTATTTTTCAGTCGTTTTTATTTTGCAGAGATTTTGCTGCCAGTTTCTAGCAACATGCCAAGAACACAACAAAACATTAGGTACTGGACCCATCACCCTCAACCAAGCATTATAAAATGCTGGAGCATCATCCGTCATAAAAGTTGTACAATTAATCACTCCTACTATGTTCTTTATAGCAGTAAAAAAAACAATGAATAGCTGTTCACAACTCCTATTCAAGAAACAAAATGCTACAGGACAACCATTTTTTAATTCATCCACAACTAACATGGAATATAAGTTAAAGTCATAACTATTTAAGCCATGTGTTTCATCCAAACAAATTTTGTCCTTAGCAAATTTTTTTAACATTTCTTTTTGGAAAGCTGTCATTATAATTAAAACGAAATCTTCATTTTTTAACAAAGAATTATGATCTTCTTCACCTTGTTCTTTGAAATATATCACACAGTTATCTTTTTCTTTTCTCCATAATTTTACACTTTCGGTATCATTTTGGTGTCTTGAAATTAAACCATTGATATTAAAATCTTGTTTAATATTTTGGATATCTTTTTTCTCAATAAGTATTTCTCTTCCACTGTCAGTCGTCACACTATTTCTAATATCATCCAAAATCCTATTGTCACTCAGACCTTCTATTAATCTACCTGAAAACAAAAACAATACATATAAAAATTATTTTACTTTTGAAGAATTATAGGGAAAATTTTTTTTTTTTTTTTACTGCTATTTATCTTAGAAAATATAAAATGAAACATCCTTGCAATTTATACAAACTAAATTAAAAAAAAAAACATATATATTACATTCAATATATATTGAATGATATTGTAAATGGTGATTTTTTGGAAAAGTGGTAAGAATGTGGAGTTAATCAATTGAAATTATCATTCTGGATTATTCTATACTCTATTAACAGGAATTTTGAAGTGATACTATATTACTTAAGTTACTAAAGTACTACTATAATACCACTCCTGCATTCTGGTAACTAGTATAATAGGGAGGAAAAATAGGAAGAAAAAAGTATCTGAATGAAGCTTTAATGAAATCGTAAATATTTCATTTCATAAATAATTTTTTAACTTTTTTAAGGAAAAAGAAATCCTGGGGGACAGAAATAGAAAAGCTGCTTCGAATTAACTTTTTATTTCTTTCCAATCATTCCCATCTTCATTCCTGAAGTTACATAAAATTTTGATATTAATAAGATATGAAATTTAGATACTATACCGGCAATAGCTGATCTTTCAGACTGTTGTAATCTTAGGTGTGCCACATCCATTTCATGGTTTTCATGTTTTTGGAGAAAGTGAACAATTACTTTTTCACCAGTTACTTTCACTATCATTCTGGCAGGACAAACGCAACCAATTTTTGAAGATCCTTGAGATTTCAACCTTTTCCTCTTGGTATATAAACACCACTCCTATTGCAGT